>APFE030773705.1:49291-98449 GCA_000404065.3 Pinus taeda
CCCCCCCCCCCCCTCCCCTCGCTGCACAATTAGTGCAACAAAGGGGGGGCTCCACCCCCACTCTAACCCCTCGGTTCACTACATAGCTTAGTCATGGAAAGAATATAACATAACCCAACATTCATTTCTCTGGATAATATAAAAGAAAGGAATATATGTTTCTCTGTGGACATAGCACAAATTGGGTGACTCACCTATATTTGTGTCTCTCTTGTTCTATGAATTTATATATTTGTATTAATATTTTTTGTATTTCATTTCTCTATTAATTAATTTCTAACAACTAGTGTCAGAGCCGAAGGTTTATTTGGCTGAAAAAATCGCAAGAGAGAAGGATTTCTAGTTTGAGTGGGAGAAATGGTGGAATATGGTAGGTTTAGGGTTGATAAATTTAACGGCCAAAACTACCACCTATGGAAGATGAATATGTAAGATTATTTGTATCAAAAATATCTCTACCTACCATTGAGTAGAAAATAAAAGAAGTTGACAAGTATCACAGATGCAGAATGGGAGATTCTTGACATAAAGGCACTAGGAACAACACGACTCCATTTGGTAGTGTCGGTGGTATGCAACATTACAAAGGAAATGACAACATAAGGTTTAATGATGACATTGTCCAAACTATATGAAAAATCCTCAGCGTCAAATAAGGTATTTCTTACGAAGTGTCTATTTAATATAAAAATGTTAGAAGGTGGATGTGTTGCTAATCATTTAAATGAATTTAACATAGTTACTAGTGAGTTAAATTCTGTAGGGGTGATTGGTGATGAAATTAGGGCTCCATTACTTTTGTGCTCATTTCCAAAAAGTTGGAATGGCCTAGTTATAGCTATTAGTAACTTTGTCTCTGGATCTAGTAATTTAAAGTTTGATGATGTTTTCGGTGCCATCCTTACCGAGTAAATGTGATGGAAAAGATTAGTTGAGACATCAGGTAATGCTTTGACTGCAGAGACTAGAGGAGGAAAAATGGAAAGAGGAAGGAGCCCAGGAAATCAAAGTAAGTCAAGAAAAGGCAGATCCAAATCTAGATCAGGGATAGTGTGTTGGAAATGTGGGAATAAAGACTACAAATATTGGAAGGGAAAAGAAGGAGATGGACAACAAGAGAACAATCATGAAGCGAATGTGACAGGTTATGTGTTACAAGATGCTTTTATTCTTTCATTAAAGAATATTGTTAATGCATGGGTGGTATATTAAAGGGCCTGATTCCATGCCACACTTGATAGGAAAAATTTTCATGACTATGTTTAGGTATATTTTGGACAACTTTGTCTAGGTGATGATAAACCCTATAAAATCATTGGAATGGGTAAGGTTTTTTTAAAGAAATAGAATGGAAACCAATGGCTATTGAAGGAGTTAAGGCATGTTCCAAATCTGAAGAAAATACTAATTTCAATAGGGAAGTTTGGAGGTGAAGGATGTGTAAGTACTTTTACAAACAAATCCTAAAAGGTCACTAAAGGAGCCCTGGTAATAGGAAAAGGAGAGAATTTTGTTACATTGTATTTATGCAAACGTATTTATAATTTTGTTAATGCTTTAAACTCCACAAGAGAAGATACAACAATTTGGCATCATAGGCTCGAGCACATGAGTGAGAAGGGGATGCAGATTATTCACTTAAGAAATTTGTTGCCAAGTTTGAAGCATGTGCATTTGGATTTCTATGAAAATTGTGTTTATGGAAAACAAAAGAGAGTCATATTTATCAAAGTTGTGAAGGAAAAGAAGAGCAAAAAATTACAGCTTGTGCATATATATGTATTGGGACCTACTCTGGTATCATCTCTCAATGTATCTTGCTATTATGTTACTTTTATTGATGGTGCAACTAGGAAAACATGGATGTATTTTATTCAAAATAAATCTAAAGTATTTTATACATTCAAGAAATGGAAAGCTTTGGTTGAGAATGAGATAGGAAATAAGTTGAAGTTCCTCAGATGAGACAATGGAGGTTAATACTGTAGCAAAGAATTTGGTAACTAATGTTCAAAGTATGGAATTCATAGAGAGACGATAGTTCCAGGAATACCATAGGAAAATGGTGTGTCAGAAAGGATGAATAATACAAACATGGAGCGTGCAAGGTGCATGAGATTGCATGTAGGATTGCCATTAAAATTTTGGGCAGATGTTGTAGATATTTTCAATTATATAAAAAAAATAGAGGGCCTCCAAGTTCCTTGGATGGTGGTATTCCAGAGGAAGCATGGACAGTTAAAAGGGTATACTACTCATTTTTGAATACTTCTGGTTGTGAAGCCTTTTTCCACATCAATAAAGAAAATAGAACAAAGATTCAGGTAAAATCAAAGAAATGTACCTTTATTGGATATGGTATAAATGGTTTTGGTTATTGCTTATATGGTTATAAAAATAAAAATAAATAACTAGTAGCAGAGATGTCATATTCAATTGAAAGGTCTCGTATAAGGATCAGATGTAGGGAAAGAAACAGAAAAGGAAAACAAAGAATATACAGTTCTTGAAGAGATCATAGAAAAAGTAAAGATGCATAAAAATCAGAATGATCAACAACCACAACAACAACAACTAAAACAAAAACGGGAACCTCAAATAGTTGAAACTAGTGTTAAAAGATCTACTACGATAAGTAGACTCTTTGGACGATATTCTCCTTCATTATATTATGTATGATTGACTAATTCTATTAAACACGCAAAGATGTGAAGAATAAATGAAGGTATAAACAAGGAAGAAGTGGGAGCAATTCATGGAAGATGAGATGGAATCCTTGATGTCGAACCAGACTTGGGACTTAGTCAAGTTGCATGTTGGTAAAACAACATTGAAGAATAAATGGGTTTACAGGTTAAAGGAAGAAGATGGAGGTAAAAAGAGGTATAAGGCTAGACTTGTGGTGAAGGGATTTTCACAAAATAATGGTATATACTTCGTTGAATTTTTTTATCATGTTGTTAATATGACTTCAATCATAACTATTTTAAGTCTAGTGGCCACAAGAAAATTGCATTTTGAACAATTAGATGTGACAACCTTTCTCCATGGGAATTTGGAGGAAGAAATATATATACAACAACCACAAGGGTATGAGGTTAGAGGGAAGGAGAAATTAGTTTTCAAATTGAAGAAGAGCTTGTATGGCTTAAAACAGGCTCCAAGGTAGTGGTATCTAAAATTTGATAGGTTTATGTATCAAGAAGGTTATACTAGATGTCAGTCTAACCATTGTGTTTATTTTAAAAGGAAAGATGATGGTAGTTATATCATATTTCTATTGTATGTATATGATATGCTTGTTGTAGGGTCTAACATGCAAGAAATAAATGTGCTCAAAGGAAAAGTGGAAAATTAACTTGTAATGAAGGATTTGGGTGTTGTAAAACAAATCCTTGGTATGAGAATAACTAGAGATAGGAAAAATTGCAAATTAACATTGTCTCAGAGTGGGTACATAGAAAAGGTGTTGGAAATATTTAATATGCAGAATACAAAACCAATTGGTACACCTTTGGCTAGCCATTTCAAACTAAGTAAGGAGATGTGGCCTAAGACCTAGGACGAGATGGGTTATGTGTGTAAAGTTCCATATGCATCAACTGTTTGAAGCTTAATGTATGCAATGTTCTACACAAGACCTGATATTTCACATGGAGTGGGATTTGTAAGAAGGTATATAAACAATCAGAGAAAAGAGGATTGCATGACAGTGAAGTGGATTCTAAGGTATTTGAGAGGTACCACAAATCAAGCATTATTTGTTTAAGGTTCAAACATTGCTCTGCAGGGATATGTTGATGAAGATATGGCAGGAGACAGAGATAACATGAGGAGAACCACACTATATTTGTTTAATTTATGTGGAACAACTATCAATTGGGCTTCAAAATTGAAAAACATTGTTGCACTTTCAACAACGGAAGAAGAGTATGTTGCTGCTAGAGAAGCTAGTAAAGAAATGAATTGATTACAAAGGGTTATGGCTGAGTTGGGTAAGAAGAAAGAGATGAGAAAATTATATAGTGATAACCAGAGTGTCATTCATCTTACAAAAAATTCAACCTTTCATTCTAAGGCTAAACATATACAACTCGAGTATCATTTCGTACTGTCAGTTTTGGATGATGGACAATTGAAGCTGGAAAAGATGCACACTAGCCATAATCATGTAGTTATGTTGACAAAGGTTGTAACTAGGGAGAAATTGAGTTGCCGCTCAATTTAAATTGGCCTTCAAGAATGATGATGAAAATGTGAAACAACCATGTCGAAAGTGGAAGCATTGTTCAGAAATTGAAGTAGCAATGTTGTTGATATAAGCAGTATCCAAGTGGGAGATTTTTGGATTTGGAGCCTACTAATATTCCTGATTCAAAGGTCTTGTTTTAGCTGCATTTGGATCCCAATCCCTGATGGGGTGGTTTGGTGGGGATTTCTCCCTCAGTATTACTACCTGGGGTTTCTAGGCGAGGGAACAACTGCATGTTTGGAGCCACCCCTATGGGGGTTTGGGTCCACCACCCCCAAAGCTAAATATAGATGAAAAATTTCCTTGTAAAATATTTTAATTTCGTAGTCAATTTGGTTCATTCATTAGGAAGATAATATGACGGTAGAATTTATGTTTAATTTAGGATTTTTTACCTTAGAAGGTAACACCTCAGTTTATATGAGGGAATCGTATTGCATATGTGGATTATTATTTTCAGCAAGAAAGAGAGAGGAGACTGTGTGAGAGGGAAGAGGAAATTATAGTGGATCTGTTGTAGGTTGTATCTCTTCATTTTGTTGGATAATATAAAAGGAAAGACATGTTGTTCTCCATGGACATAACCCAAATTGGGTGAACCGCATATATTTGTGTCTCTCTTGTTCTACGCAGTTTTGTATTTGTGTTTCCGCAATATTGTATGTATTTCATTTCTCAATTGATTAGTTTCTAGCATGTAAAAGATGAGAAATTTCAATGAATGAAGAATACAAAAGAATTTTCTAGAAAGAAATTCATAATATTTTAAATAAAAACCTCATCAGAGAGTTTGAAATTCCTTGGAATTGTTATGGCTTTTATGTCAATAAACACTTCGAACAAATTCAAGGGGTACCTCATCTGGTCATAAACTATAAACCCCTCAATTTTGTTTTAAATGGTGATACATATCTAATTCCACACAAGGCATGTCTGATATCCAGAATAACAGGTGCTACGATTTTCTCTAAATTTTATATGAAATCTGGATTTTGGTAGGTATCGATCAAGGAGGAAGACATGTTCAAAACTACTTTTAGTGTACCTATTTGACACTATGAATGGAACGTTATGCCATTTGGCCTTAAAAATTCACCCTCCAAATTCCAAAGAATAATGGATCAAGTATTTAAACCTTATTTTGAATGGTTTTTAATTTATATTGATGATGTATTAATTTTCTCAAAAACTATAGAAGATCATTTCAAGAATGTTCAGAAAATTTTCCACCTGGTTAAAGAAATAGGGTTAGTCGTTAGTAAAAATAAGATTGACTTGTTCAAGGCTGATATCAAGTTTTTGGGACATATTATATCTAATGGACAAATCACTCTCCATTAACATGTTATTGCATTTGCATATAAATTCCCCAACAAAATTATAGATAAAACACAATTGCGAAGGTTTCTTAGTTGCCTAAACTATGTTTGCAATTCCTACAAGCATGGTGCTTAGGATCATAGAATCCAGAATGATAGATTGAAAAAAGAATCTCTTCCACGGGCAGAAAAGCACACATAATAAATGAGAAAAATCAAAGAAACATTTAGGCACCTAACCACTCCTTATGTTACAGATGAATGTTTTCCTAAGATTGTAGAATTTGATGCTAGTGAGCTTATATGGGTAGGACTACTCAAACAAAAGAAAGGAAATAAATAAAAATCATTTAATTTTCTTCTGGGACATGGTCTAACACTGATAAGAATTATTACGCCATTGAGAAGGAGGTTCAAGACACGTGGAATGATGTAGACAAATTTGAAATTCATTTGATAAAAAAAAGGTTTGTGTTAAGAACTAATGCTTCTTCTATGAAAAAATTCCTTAGCAAAGAGATTAAAAATTCAAGAGAGGAAACATTTTCTTGATGGCAAGCCTTGTTTACAAATTTTGGTTTTGACATTCAGCATATAAGGGAAGTGAAAACTGCATCCAAGATTTCTTGAGACGAGAAACTTTATAGGAATGAGTTCACTATATGATAATAGTGACATAATGGGAAGAGAATGATGAAATTTGTAGAGATATCCTTGAAATAAAATCACGGGATTAAGATTGTAGTGAATGGGAACCTTCATGGAAAGTTTGTTACACACATGTCTTGAATAAAAATTTGTAGTCTCATAATGATATTCAAAATTTAGTTCTAGAATGGAGACATCATGCAAAACCCAGGAGATGGATACCCCTAATGATACAGCAAAATCCATGTCATCGAGCAAAGTTAGTAGAGGACGCTCTCACCAACCATTTCTTAGACATCAGTGAAATATGGAGATAGGAAAATACTAGAGAAAATATTTATCAAAAATATTTTACTCTAAACAAGCCAAGGGACCCTGTGTGACCAAGGCATTGGCCCCAAAGTAACCCACAAATCCTTTTCCTTGGAAATTTTTATGACTTGAAGGAGTATACCAAGTTATGATGGGATTTCCTCTGTCACAACGATGAAGAAAAGGAATATTATTTTATGTTAAAATTTGGAGCCATGTATGCAAACCAGATGGGACATGAACCATAATGGATAAAACAATGGTGGTGCCATTTCAGAATGAATAGAAGTGCCTTGGATCCTCTCAACTTACAAATTAATTACTTCAATGAAAGATTTTGAGAGTACAAATATACAGAAATCTACATAGATGCACATATCCTGGACAACTATGTTACATGACATCACCAGTGGCTTGTCAGAATGAAAGTTAAGTATCAAGTCATCCTTGGTAGGCCTATGATAGTATGAATAATATATACTAAATCCTTGGAATTGGACCATGATATCTTGTTTAACAATGTTTGGCAATTAATAAAGTCAAACTATACCACTTTTCCTTGGGTTTTGGCAGATCCAAAATCTCCACTTTGTAAAATAAAACAAATTCGTTCTCATGGGCTTCACGAAAAAGTATCCATGGTGTGTTTAGATAAGTAGTACCCTAAAGTTTTCCTTATGGGCCTTAATATATGAAAATCATACAAAATTTTAATAAATTTTTCACTACAAAATCTTTTTAAGATATTTTGTATTGCAAAATCTTTCTCGTGGGCTTTGAGATAAAAAGCATCCAGTTTATATATTGTAGAAAGATAATGATTATATTCCCACTAAGGAGCCTAGCTCAATTATAAAAGAAAGGGAGGAGGAGGTATTGATCACCTTTGGGTCTTAGGGAGTCAAAAGTCTAAAAAGACTATGCATTAGAATACAAAATTCTAGTATGAACCTAAAGTGGCCAGATTTTCTTAGTGTTTGATCCATCCATATATATCATGTAATCATTTCATAAATAGAAAAATAAGAGAGTATTTGAAAAATTATTTGTTATCAAGCCTTGCATATCCTTGTATCTTTTCTGAATGAATTATTTCTCTAAATTTCATTGGAGGTTCGCTTAGGATTCTGGAGTTCCATTAGAGCTTGTTGAGGGAAGAGGTCATATATTGAGCATTTGGGAATTGAATCTATTTGAAGGTTCATGTACACGTTCATGTAAGAGGAAGTTCATTCATTCACAAGTGCCTTTCGGTATCAATCACAAGTTTCATTCTCCATCAAAGGAAGAATCTGTTACAATCATAGGCCGTTAAAGGATGACTTGTACCTAGATTTCATTCTAACAAGCCTTTGGTGATGGAATGCAACATAGTTTTCCAAGATATGCAAATTCCTGTAGATTTCTATATCTTTGTCCTCTCAAAATATTTCACTAAAGAAATTCCTTTGTAAGTTGAGAGGATCCAAGGAACTTCAGCTCATTCCAAAATGGATCCATGATTGTTTTATCCATTATGGTTTATGTCCCATACAATTTTCATACATGGCTCCAAATTTTAACATAAAATAATATTCCTTTTGTTCATCTTTGCGGCAGAGTAAATCCCACCACAACTTGGTATACCCCTTAAATTCCTAAAAAGTTCTAGGGGAAATGATTTGTGAGTTTCTTTGGGGCCAATATCTGGGCCACTTAGGGTCACTTGGTCTATTTAGAGATAAATATTTATGATAAATATTTTCTCTAGTATTTTCCTCTCTCCATATTTCAGTGATGTCTAAGAAATGGTTGGTGAGGGCGTCCTTTGTTAAATTAGCATAGTGACATGCAATTTACTAGACCATTAGGGGTATCCATCTCCTTGCCTATGGATGATTTCCCCATTATAGAACTAAATTTTGAATATGATTATGAGATTGCAAATTTTTATCCAAGCCCTGAGTGGGACGAGGTTTCCATGTAGGTTCCCATTCACTGCAATATTGATCCCATGATTTTGTTTCAGGGATCTGTCTATAAATTACATCATTCTCTTTCCATACGTTGGAGGTTTGCTTAGGATTCTAGAGTGCCATTATAGCTCTGTTGAGGCATGAGGTTGTGATTTTAGTGTTTTCTCATTGAATTTGTTTAAAGTTTCATGTACAAGTTCATGTAAGAGGAATTTTATTCATTCGAAAGTATATTTCAGTATCGATTGGAAGATTCATTCACTGTGTAGATATTTATTTTCCCCATGACCATGTACTCATGATCCATTCTCTTCCATCCTTGAAAAACAAAGATCCCAAATTAGCATATATATTTATCAAAATGAGACCACCTAACACAACCCGATCTAGCCTAGGATATGTTGAACAAGTTGACCAAGTCATACATGCCTCAAGATTCCAGAACAAAATTCTAGATTACTCTAAAAGACCTTCCAAACCATAAATGCATAAATTTTTCTCACTAATGAAAGGTTGTAAAAGCCATTTAGCAGATTCAGAATGGATGAAAAAAATGATAAATTGGGATATCTTTAGACATCCCAAGGCCTTTGAATTCAATGATGTTACTTTAGTAATAGTTAAGCAAGGTCTTTCAATAAAATCAAAAATGTATATGGAAGTAAATGGTTGTTGGATATCATTTTATGAGTGGACAAGTCTAGATGGAATAAAAATTGAATATCCCTCAATATTTCCACCATTCAAGGGAATAATTTTGGAAGAAGAAAGAAAACAAGCCAAATTTCCCCCCCTAATGCTCAAAGATGAATTTGTCAAGAGTAATATAGATCATTAATTACAAACCATTACTAAACAAATTAACTAGACTAATACAACACTTAAGGGTATGGTTGTACATATTTTCATCTCAAATGATTATGCTTGTAAAGGGCATGTTGAAGATCTCCAAGCCATTGTAAATACCATCTCTTCAAATATAAATAATTTCCAGTTTTATTTACCACAAGTATAAGATGAAACTAGAAGAGTTAAACAACTTACTATAGATTTAAAAGAAAAAATAAAAGAGTAGCATGAAGAATTACAAGGACTCGGAAAATATTGATGCTACACCAATGAGAAAATATCAAAGATAAATAAAAAAATTTGAAAAGTATCAAAAATCCAAGTTAGATAAGTCTGTTCCCTTGACTTATTTGACCACCCATCCTGTCTCTATGATCGAGCCTCACAGGTGAGTAAAAATATTTCCCCGCCTCTTTCCAAAAGAGAAACCAGAGACCTCTTAGAAAGAAGAATCCTTAGAAATGAGGAACCCAGTCACATGTCCTTCCCATCCATGGACCTTTGCCCCATCATATGTCTCAGCCTCTAGCTCCTTACCTATATGGAAAAAGAAAATTTCAAGAAGTCGAAAGCTTTGCTGATGAATGGTACTCTGAATGGAATATTGATAATATGAGTATGGGTTAACTCAAACTAATAATAGATATAATATACACATCATATAAAATTATGTGCGTGAAAGGTAAATCTGATGTTGAGGCCTTCAAAACCATTATTCAATGTTTCATTGGCACCTTGGCTACATGGTGGTAGACATAATTATCACCAACTATGATAGACATAATTATCACCAACTATGATAGATAAAATGTCACAGGAGGTATTGAAGGATGAAATAGGTGTTGGCAAAAATAATGACAAGGGGGGTGAATAAGTATTCACAAGTCAACAACTTTTTACATTTCATATTCAGCTTTCTATATGCAATTATATTGAATCGAACCTGCATGTGCATGAGACTGTTCTTAAGAGAATGAGCGTATATCTGATGAGCTTGCAATGAAGTTAATCCATGATATGTTTGTCTTCAGCTAGTGCATTAGTACTTTATTAACCATTAAATAAATATTAACCATGTGTTGTAATAAATAAACCATCACACATAAGCAAGACACATGAACACCAAGATTTAAGGTGGAAACCCAATGTGAGAGAAAACCATCTATTGATGTTGTGTCTGTCTTCCTTTTAATATAAATAATAAATTGTTTGCAATCTTGTACTAGTGCAAACTCATAATAGTATGAAGGAATCTACCTTCAGAAGGCTACAACCTTCTCTTGTTCTCCAACTTCTACTGGATGGGAGCTACAACTCCCTAGCTATTGTAATGGCTTATATTTTTACCAGTATGTAGGCATTGACCTACAGAAGGCTACAACCTTCACTTGTTCTCCAGCTGCTACTGGAAGGGAGCTACAACCCTTAACTCTTATACAAGCTAATATGTTTACCAGTAGGTAGGGTTCAGATTACATAAGGCTACAACCTTCACTCTTCCTCAAGGGAACACGTTTCATAAATTTTCAGACTGGATACTCCTAGTATACAACAACATAATATGTAGGCCACGTTTCATCAAATTTTCATACTTTACCCATCAGTAACATTGAATCTCAAAAACAATCACCACTGCAATACATCCATCAAATACAACTGCATCAAACAATCACTGAAACCCAATCATCACTTTCTGAATCAACCAATCATTGAAACTTCTGACACAATTGAATTAAACAATCACGAAAACCTCTGACACAACTAAATCACCCAATCATCAATTTCTGATACAACTGAATCAACCATTCACTCAATTTTTGAATCAACCACAACTGAATCAATCAGTTTACTAAAAAGTCAGTCGACTGACACTTAATCAAAATTCAACCAATCAACTCGAGCAAAAAAATCATTGTAACTAGTACACAACTTTGAACCCAAAACGCTGCATCAATAACTAGAACCAACTACAACCTCAAAAATCATATGTCAGAATGCATACGCTACTTCAATGAAGCCAACGTGCATGCATACGCTACTTTCTGTAACCCAACCTATGTATACCTCTAAAGATACCGAATCATACAACTTTTGAACCATAAACTATACTTCCCAAAGACATTCTAAAGATCTACTGTCATATTATAGAGTTTTAAACATATAGTAGCAAAGATCACCCTTCTTACTCAATCAATCAATCAACCAGACTCAATCTCCTTATATAATCAGTTTTATTTTCATATATAATGAAGACATCATTGACAAAAAATAGCAAAACAAAAACACTAATCAGATAGATCAGTCATCTCTAAACAACAAGATTTTCTTCTGCATACACTACTTGGAAGTTTTGAACCAGTGTGTATATACGTCTTCACCAAGGCTAACCAATGTATAGATCTGAAAATAATAACTTATAACTTTGCAACTATTCTAGACTTCAGACATACCCAAATCATAAAATTTAAAGGATAAAACATGCGTTAGCATTCAGATCTATCCCATCCATTATCAAATCATACAATGATAAGTCATTCTAGGTCTCATGATCCTGATCCAACATTGTATCCAAGGGTGCACAATATATTTAAGGTCTATATCATAACCATAGCCCTTACAACCCAAAATATACTTCAGATAAAATTATTCATGAAAAACCCTTTCACTTGCACACTTAGCCCTTTGATATCCTCCTCCTTATATACTTAGAGCCTTTTTCAATACCTCAGACCAAAACAACATTTATATCATGTGGTAAGCCTAGACGGGATCAAGTACCCGTAATTCCACTCAATATTGTAGGCTAATACCATGGTATGGACCCTTGGTATTTGTTAACCTTAATTTTCCATCCCATACAAACTTTCCCTCTTGTGAAAGTGCGTGCATATGTATACATGCCTTTTCCTCAGTGAACCTGCTTGTATACACTACTTGGACTAGGTGAACCAGTGCATACAACTTAAAACATTATTTTTCTTCAATTGCTTGATTCTAATTTGTAATCCTTTGTTCCATCATCCTGTTATTGTATGCCATTACTCTGTTACCTCTGAATAGACCTGTTACAATGTGAGTTGTCATCATTATATCATTTCTGAACTGATTCCTCTTAACTGCCCTGCATTTTTTCACATTTGTAAACATAACTGCCATGCATTCTATTTATATATTTATCAAATAGTCCATTCATCAAATAGGTTGCCTATCAAGGACAACACTAACGTAATATTCCTCTATCAAACATCATTCTATCACATCTGATATTTCTGTGTTCCATCATTCTGTCACCTCTGGTCTATCCAGTAGATTCATCTAGATACCATATACTTGTTCTGTTACAAGTGAGTTGCCATTGATTTGTCTTGTAGATTCATCGAGTTACCATATACTTGTTCTGCTACAAGTGAGTTTCCATCAAGGACAACACATGCATCATAATGCCAACAATCTACCCCTTTGGACTTGATGGCAACCACTTTGGTGTTTGGTCATCACAACCTATAAATAACATCAAGAGAAGCACCAAGTTGTTCTAAACATCAAGCTACTTTCCAAACACCAAGCTACTCTTCCCCTTTAACATCAAGGGCAAAGCGTTGACCAATGTTAAATGAGAACTTCCATATCTAAATTTTTGAATATGAACATTGATCATGCTCCCCCTAGGTACATGCCAAATTCTCTAATCAAACTCCCCCTTAGTACATGCTGAGATGCACTATATTGTCCATGCTCCCCCTGAGCACAAGCATAGTCTGTAGAAATATTTTTCAAAAGAATAACATGAATCTATAACTTAGCTATGTGAGTATGACCTTCCTATCACTAATGACTCATACATACATCAATCACCCATCCAAGTGGGGATACACCAAATGACTCAACCACTCAACCAAGTGGGTTTACATATTTGACATGATCTCAAAAGTCCATACATGACTGAATATAACAATTATTACATCATAGGTATTTACATTACCTTTAGATCAAACGATATACATGACATTTATAACAAAGACCAAAGATCTAAACAAGACCATGATATTCATCAACAACTATCATACACCATTTATGATCTGCACCATAAACATTTGTCAGCAACATCAAGAACAACAACCTATATATGTCAATCACAGTTTGAAAGATATGTCAATGTAGCTTTAATATCATCAACTTGTGATTAAGTATGCCACATATATATATTAACTCATCCTCTTGATTTTGTCAAGATCAACTTGCTCTGTTTCCTTAGTAGAAAAAGCCTTAACATAGCCTTCCATGAATCAACTAAGAATACGTCATATCTCCAAGTAGTAATACAAAATCATTCACATCATATCATATATATGTGAAACCATCATAGTCATCATCATAGAAACAACCGCATGATCTTTCTACAAGAACCCGCAATATATCAACTGTGTATCATCACTAGGGAGTTTTCTAACATCCCTCATCTAATAAGCATCAACCATGATAATCAACGTAAGTGAGTATCAAACCCATTTGACTAATTAATCCATGTATCCAAATATCCATGTCTTCAAATAGATATGTCTTCATGAAACCTGCAATAAAACCATTCTCTTGGCCAACCAACAATATTTACCAATATGAAACTTAATTAATCATCCATATATCCAGCATAATATGTATCTAGATTCTCATCAATGTAAAAAGCAAACCATGATCTCACAGTAATTTTTCAAACTTTCTTGATGCCATATAGAGCAACAATCCTCAACCAATATACCATGTGAGAGCCAAGAACTATAGGAATCCTACACCATAACTACACCATATGAACTTTATGCATCTTTGAAGGCATGATGACAGCAACATAAAGGAAATGAGTGACACTTATCATCATCAAATAATGAATTTATGTAGTCAATCTTTGTTCTTCTCCTTGAACTTATGAAGATCACCATGTAAGAAACATAACTATAAGCATTATCAAAAGAGTCATCCGAATCATCCATAAATCTTATCTGAATAACAACTATGTGGCCCAAGCAATATAAGTATCATTTGAGATTTCATCATATGTAATTCATAACCACAACATAGCATGATTTATTATTTAAACATTTATATCAACATATACATCCTCATCATTGACAAGAATCATTATGTACCAAAGACTTCTAAACGTAATGCCAATAATGCATTATTATAAGTATAGCATATTCTCCCCCTAAACTTGTGCCAACTGTTCACTGTTAGATCTGATTATTGCATATATCAGTAAGAATCATCGAGTCATCATTATCAATTAGTTATACATCAAGTCATCAACAACTTATGAGGGTCAAAATTACTTTTAAATAACATCCACAGATTGTAGTCATCCATCATCAAACCAAAAAAGACAAATGATAATTCTCTGAACCATATCAGACCCTTTTTCTGAGTTTGTCCCTCTGCTTCTTCATCAAACCAACATATACACGACTGTGCAATTTCGAACTCATGTATATACACAACTTGTCTTCATAATATCTGCATATGAAAATTGAAACATTGAAATTTCATACTTTCAGTACCTCCTGAGTCTATTCTGACTGTACCTGATCCTAGAACTTTTGCTGAAACATCAGTTCCAAGAATATCAATACCATGATGGTTCTTCATTAGAGACTCCATTTTTCTCTTGTCTCTAGTCATGTGATGAGCAGATCCACTATCATCTTTGTCTTTGAATGAGTAGAGAGAAAGATCACACCTTATCTGATCTTCATATTCTTGATTCTTGGTGGATTCATCTTTTTCAGATTTTCCGATATAAATATGCTTATTTGATTGCTTACCATATTGTATGTATCGATCCATAGACTTTTCCTGCATTCTTTTGCTATATGCCGAAACTTGTTACAAGAATAACATCTTATATGTTTCATATTCCTTCTATAGCAATCAATGGCTTTGTGACCAAACATATTGCAAGAAAAACAATATCCCTTAAAGTACCTGGAAGCTGATGATCTTTCTGTGAGATGGTTATTAGCTTGAAACATTCTACTTCTGCATCTGGCTGCAACATGTCCAAATTTATGACATATAAAACATTCAACATTACTCATTAGAGGAAATAATTTATTAACACGTCCATAGTTAGGAGTAAATGATTTTCTTTGAAGACTTTCTTTCCTTGATTGTTGATGGGGTTGACCTCTTATCTCCTTATTGAGCATTTCAAATTTTGCATTAGAGTTCCTTACCTCCATTTGTGAGCTAGATACACCTTTAATAGTTTCATGAAAACCAAGACCAGATTTGATGGTAGGAGACCTTTGACTATTAAGAATATTATCCAAAATCTTAGTACTATCTTGAAATCTCAAAAATTTACCCTTTTCTTCTAATTTACCTTTTAGGATATTTACCTCAACCTAATATTTCTCTTCCTTTTCCAGATACAACTTCTTCATGATTTATTTAGCTTTTCTTCATTCTTCGACTTGTTGTTTTAATTTCATAACCTCATTTTCTTGTTCTTCATCTACTTGAGGTATTTCTTCATTCTTTTTATTTGAATTTCCAAGATCTTCTTTTAGAGAGACGACCTGAGCTTCAAGACTTTCATAGGAGTTGGACCTATCTTTAAATTTCTTGATTGTTGTATCCCTTTCATTTACTTAATTTCTCAATTATGTCACTTCATCCTGCAACCTTTGAAATTGTACTGCTTCCTTTTTTTCCTTCCTCCAACTCAGCTTTTAACCTGGTAATTTCTTATTTGAAGGTACACTCCCTATTGTCAAATAGATCTTGTTGATCTCTAATTTTTTCTGTGAGCCTTTTAACTTCTGTCTCTATTATATTTCTTTCACTTTCACCCATAAGAGAAAATTTATTTATTTCGCTATCACTTTCATTATCTTCAATATTGCATGAACAGAGAAAATTATCACCGGAAGGCCAAAAATTAGTACCTGATACTTCTTTTTCTTGTCAATATTCAACATGAGATGATTATGAATCTGAATGCTTGCTTCCACCTAATATAAAATTGTCTCCCCCATTGTCATTGTTCCTTTGAGATGTCTTCTTCTTTAGAGGTGCTTTCTTCTTTTGCTTCTTTCCTATTGTCTCAATGGATCTCCTTCAAGAAATCAAGCTTCTGCCAAAGGACCCCCTCTGATACCAATTGTTGGGAAAAATACTACGACAAAGGTCTCTTTCATGTGATTTATGCCGAAGCTCTTCTTATAACTTTTTACATTTCATTTTCATATTTCTATACACGACTATACTGAATCGAACCTATGTGTGCACGTGACTGTTCTTAAGAGAATGAGCGTATATCCAGTGAACTTACAATTCAGTTAATCCATCATATGTTTAATTTTAGCTAGTGAATTAGTACTTTATTAACCATTATATAAATCATGTGCTGTAATAAATAAAACATCACACATAAGCGACACACATGAACACCAAGATTTAAGGTGGAAACCCTATGCGGGAGAAAACCACCTGTTGTTGTTGTCCCTATCTTACTTTTAATATAAAGAATAAGTTGTTTTCAATATTGTACTTGCACAGACTCATACCAATATGTAGGCATCTACCTGTAGAAGGCTACAACCTTCTCTCATTCTCCAGCTTCTACTAGAAGGGAGCTACAATGCCCTAGCTCTTATACTGGTTGATATGTTTACCAATACATAGGCACAGACCTTCAGAAGGTTACAACCTTCACTCATTCTCCAGCTGCTACTGGAAGGGAGAAACAACCCCCTAGTTCTTGTACTACTTGATATGTTTACCAATACAAAGGCGTTGGCCTACAGAAGGCTACAACCTTAATTATTCCTCTAGGGACCATATTTCATGAATTTTCAAATTAAACACTTCTGGTATACAACAACACAATATGTAGGCCATATTTCATCAAATTTTCATACTGTACCCATCAATAACATTGAAGCTCAAAAACAATCACCACTACAATAAATCCATCAAATACAACTACATCAACTAATCACTAAAACCCAATCATCAATAACTAATATAACTGAAACCCAATCATCAATCTTTGGTATAACTGAAACCCAGTCATCGCTTTTTGAATCAACCAATCACTGAAAATTATGACAAAACTGAAGTAAACAATCACTGAAACCTCTGACACAATTGAATCACCCAATCGTCAATTTCTGATACAACTGAGTCAACCATTCACTCAATTTCTGAATCAACCACAACTGAGTCAACCAATTTACTAAAAAATCAATCTACCGACACTTAATCGAAATTCAACCAATCAACTGGAGAAGATAGATTATTGTAACCAGTACACATATCTAAACCTAGAACACTGCATCAACAACCAGAACTAACTCCAACCTCAAAAGTCATATGTCAAAATGCATATGCTACTTCAATGAAGCCAACTTGCATGTATACGCTACTTTCTGTAACCCAACCTGCGTATACCTCTAAAGATACTGAATCATACAACTTATGTACCATAAACTATACTGCCCAAAGACATTTTTAAGATCTATTGTCATATTACAGAGTTTTAAACAGATAGCAACAAAGATTACCCTTCTTACATAATCAATCAATCAATCAACCAGACTCAATCTCCTTATACAATAAGTTTTACTTTCAGATCTAATGAAGACATCATTGAAAAACAACAACAAAACAACAACATTGATCAGATAGATTAGTCATCTCTGAAAAACAATATTTTCTTCTACATACGCTACTTTGAAGTGACAAACCAATGTGTATACATGCCTTCACCAAGGCTAACCATCGTATAGATTTGCATATAATAACTTATAACTTTTCAACTATTCCAGACTTAAGACATACCCAGCTCATAACATTTAAAGGATGAAACATGCATTAGCATTTAGATCTAGCTCATCTATTATCAGATCATACAATGATAAGTCATTTCAGGTCTCATGATCCTGATCCAACATTGTATCCTAGGGTGCACAAGATATTTCAGATCTATATCATAACCATAGCCCTTACAACCAAAAATATACTTCAGATAGAAGTATTCATGAAAAACCCTTTCACTTGCACACTTAGCCCTTTGATCTTCTCCTCCTTATATACTTAGAGCCTTTTTCAATACCTCAGACCAAAACGACATTTAGATCCTGTGGTATTCTTAGACGGGATCAAGTAACCATAATTCTACTTAATATTGTGGGCTAATACCATGGTATGGACCATTAGTATTCTTTAACCTTCATTTTCCACCCCATGCGTGCTTTTTCTCTTGTGAAAGTGTGTGCATACATATACGCACCTTTTGTTCCGTGAACCCACTTATATACGCTACTTGGACTAGGTGAACCAACGTATACAACTTAAAACATTCCTTTTCTTGAATTGCTTGATTCTGATTTGTAATCTTTGTTCCATCATCCTGTTCTTCTATGTCATTACTCTATTACCTTTGAATAGACCTGTTACAATGTGAGTTTTCATCATTATATCATTTTTGTACTGATTCCTCTGAACTGCCCTACATTTTGTCACATATTTAAACACAACTGCCATGCATTCTATTTATATCTTTATCAAGTAGTCCATTCGTCAAATAGGTTGTCTATTAAGGACAAAACTAACACAATCTTCATGTATCAAACATCATTCTGTCACATCTAATATTTATTTGTTCCATCATTTGTTATCTCTAATATGTCCTATAGATTCATTGAGTTACCATATACTTGTTCTGCTACAAGTGAGTTGCCATCAAGGACAACACGTGCATCATAATGCCAACAATATGTGATATTATATATATTTATCATGGATCCACCCATCATAGTAATATGATAGGTGCCTTGATAGGTATGATTCTATAACACTAGTGCAATACTAAGACTGAGATTGCTAATAAACATTCAATAAGCCTGATGAACATTAAATTTAAATGATGTCTTAGTATGAATATTTTCATAGGGAATGGGTGAAAATAATCTGCGAAGTCAAAGATAGCAAGAAATTTCTTTGGAAGTAGGTATACCTCACTTCACTTCCAAGCAAATTTGTGGAATACTTAAAAATTAAAGAAATTTTCCAACTATCTTATGAATCTTATACTTGGGGGGGAATCTATATATTAATTACTAAGGCAATAGTAGGACCATGCACCAATATGAAAGGTAACAAGTCTACCTAGAAGCTTTCCATGTTACCCGATAGTAGGTCCATATGTCAAAAATGTGGTATTTATATAGATGATTCAATTATGAAATGAAAAAGGTCTAATAAGGTAATTGAAAATTCATTTGTAAAAAAATATATATTTCACAGACCCTTAAATAAATTTTATAGTAATTCAGCTCCAAGGAGAACCAGAAGAATTCAAAGAACCCATTATTTCTCTTCTAAATATATTCACCTACAAACTCATAAAAAGTAAGCATGGTAGAAATTTGTATGTTGCCTCTATGGCCAGAAAGGTCACTTGAAAAACCAGTGCCTGATAGGTAATGAATCCAAAAAAGATAGGGGTAAAAAGTCTCAAGAAAGGGCATAAAAAAATTAACAAGAAAAAGCTCAGCAAGAACAACAGGCACAAACATAGTCTTCGTTGACCAGTAAGTGCAAAAGATGCCAATCACCCCATCACAATACAAACCAATGTGCACATGATCCATTTCAAGTAAAAGATGAAGCTTATCTCCTCAAACATGGTTGTTGTGATGACAGTACTGAAACTTCTAGTTTCATTTCAGAATATTCATTAGGTACAGAAGAAGAAGTCCTACTTATTGGATGTGATTGTGAAGATTTCAATATCTATAGCTATAAGTATGATAATGATACAGATTATTCTGATTCATATTTTGATGAAAATAGAGCAAAATTGCCCCAAAAATAAAAATAAAAATAAAAATTGTATGGCTCACATAGTTGATGATGAAGAAGCAAAGATTCTTGTAGGTATCCAAGCTTTTCCTGAAGGAGAAATGAAATAGAGTCTTATGCACACCTTTCTCAAAACTATTCTGAAGTCCCATCCAAGCACTGCTTCAAGTTCTGTTAAGTCTTAATGCAAGAAACCTTTATTTGTAGATTCTTCTTTTGAAAGAAATACTAAATATTTCATAAGGAAAAAAATGGAATAAAATCCTAGAACACTCACTTTGAGTGACCTAGGAAATGAAATTAATCTATTACAAAGGGAATTTTCTAAGCTAAAATATAAGTTTACAAAAATTGAGAATGATAAGAGGACTACAGAGGTTTTAGTGGTTGAATATTTTGAGACAAAACCTCATTTCTCGGCCATAAACCCAAATGTTGAGATTTATAAAGCCAATGATTTATCTGGATTGAGCTCCATGATAATTATTTACATCCAAGATCAATAATTCTCTGTCATGATAAACCTTGTCATACAAGGACATAATTTTTTTCTTAGAATACTAATAGATAGTGGGTCTAATATCAATGTATTGAATAAAAAGGAAATACCTACAAGGTATTGGCAGAAATAAAAAAGAGAAATTATAGGAATTGGAGACCACGAGTTAAATCTTCATCATGAATTCCTTAAAGAAACATTATGTTTAAAACATTATTGCATAAACATGAAATTGGAAGTCTCCAATATCCCCATTGATTGTATATTGGGGACACCATTCCTAGTAGAAGTAAAGCCTCATGGATCCACTGGATTAAAAAATGGTAAAGTGGGATATTTTCTATCGATTTCTAGAAAGGAAAACCATTCTCTCAAAGTTACTCTTCCATTTTTCTCATCCCTCTGTGTCTCTAAAATGGTTCAAGTTATGTAAGATCTGACTAACATAGAAAATAGGTTGCAAGATGTCAAGAAAAAGAGGGAAATCAATGAATTGAAGAAATGTTTGTAAAACATACTATCAAGGCGTAGATTCAAGCACTTCAATAATATTTGAAAGAAAAAGTATCTTCAAAAGAACCAAATGCTTCCTAGCAATGAAAGCAATATTATGTTGAATTGCCCTATAAAACGGAATACACTAGAAATCCCTATTAAAATAAAGTAATTTCAATGAATGAAGAATACAAAAGGTTGTTCCAGAAAGAAATCTAAAATATTTTAAATAAGAAACTCATCAGAGATTCTGACAATCCTTGAAATTTTTATGGTTTTTATGTCAATAAACACTTCGAACAAATTTGAGGGGTACCCCATCTGGTCATAAACTGTTAACCCCTCAATTTTTTTTAGCCGATGATACATATCCAATTCCACACAAGGAATGTCTGATATCCAGAATAGCGGGTTCTAGGATTTTCTCTAAATTTGATATGGAATTTGGATTTTGGTAGGTATCGATCAAGGAGGAAGACATGTTTAAAATTGCTTTTTGTGTACTTGGTGTACACTATGAATGGAACATCATGTCATTTTGCCTTAAAAATGCTCCCTCCAAATTCCAAAGAATAATGGATCAAGTATTTAAACCTAATTTTGAATGGTTATTAGTTTACATTGATGATGTATTAATTTTCTCAAAAACTATAGAAGATCATTTGAAGCATGTTTGGAAAATTTTCCAATTGGTTAATGAAATACGGTCTCTCCTCAGTAAAAGGAAGATTGAGTTGTTCAAGATTGATATCAAGTTTTTGGGACATACTATATCTAATAATTAGAGCATTCTCCATCGACATGTTGTTTCATTTGTAGATAAATTCGCCAACAAACTTATAGATAAAACACAATTGTAAAGGTTTCTTGGTTTCCTAGACTATTTCTACAAGCATTGTGCTAATGATATCTGAATCTTGAATGACATATTGAAAAAAGAACATCTTCCATGGACATAAGAGGACACACAAGTAGTGAGAAAAATAAAATAAAAAGTCATGCACGTACCCATTCTTTAAGTTGCAGATGAATCTTGTCCTAATATTGTAGAATCTAATGTTACTGAGCTTGGATGGGGAGTACTCAGTCAAAAGAAATGTAATAAATAAGAAAATCATTCAATTTTCTTCTATGCCATGGTCTGACACTGAGAATAATTATTCCACCATTGAGGAGGAGGTTAAAACCACATGGAATGCAGTAGACAATTTGAAATTCATTTGATCAATAAAAGGTATTTGTTAAGAACCGATGCTTCTACTATGAAAAAATTCCTTAACAAAAAGATTAAAAATTCAGGAGAGGAAAATGTTGATCAATCGAAAGCCTTGTTTTACAATTTTTATTTTTACATTCATCATATAAAGGGCAGTGAAAATTGCATCCCATATATCTTGATCTGAGAAGATTTACAAGAACTAGTTCACTGTATGCCAAAATGGAAAGAGAATGATGAAATTTGTAGAGAGCTCCCTGAAACAAAATCATGAGATCAATATTGTAGTAAATGACAACCTACATGGAAACTTCGTCACATGCAGGTCTTGGATACAAATTTGCAGTCTCATAATTATATTCAACATTTAATTATAAAATGGAGAGATCATACATAGCCAGGGAGATGGATACCCCTAATGGTCCACCAAAATGCATGTCACCATGCTAATTTAGCAGAGGATTCTCTCACCAACCATTTCTTAGACATCACTAAAATATGGAGACAAGAAAAACTAGAGAAAATATTTATCAATTATTTTACTCTAAACAAGCCAAGGGACACTAAGTGGCCAAGGCATTGGCCCCAAAGAAACCCACAAATATTTTTCCATGGAACTATTTATGAATTTAAGGGGTATACCAAGTTATGGTGGGATTTCCTCTATTATTACAATGAAAAAAAGGAATATTATTTTATGTTAAAATTTGGACCCATGTATGCAAACTAGATGGGACATAAACTAGAATGGCTACAAACATAGTGGAGCCATTTCAGAATGAACCAAAGTGCCTTGGATCCTCTCAACTTACAGAGAAATTATTTCAATGAAATATTCTAAAAGTATAAAGATAAAGAAGTTTTCATAGATGCGCATATCTTGGACATCTATGTTACATGCCATCACGAATGGCTTGTCAAAATGAAATTCGGGTATCAAGTCATCCTTGGTCATCCTATGATTGTACGGAGAATATATACTAAGGCATGGGACAGTGGACCCCACTATATTTGGTTAACAATGTTTGATGATTAGTAAAGACAAACTAAACTGCTTTTCCATGAGTTTTGGTGGATCCAAAATCTCCACTTTGTAAAATAAAATTTCATTCTCATGGGCTTCACGAAAATGTATCCATAATGTGTTTAAATAGGTTGTACCCTAAGTTTTCTAGTGTTCTTGGTTCATGAATTGGACATGAGCCTTAACGTCAATATTTTTTTTTGTGGATTTTCGAATTAGTATAAAAAAATTCAACTATGTCGGCATATTTACATTTGGTAGTAAAATTCAAAGATTCATAATTTAATTGCACTAGGTTTAAGGCTATTATAGTAACCTTAAAATCATTATATTTGAAGGACATTGTGTGGTAGGTGAAGGAAAGCATGCCATCTAGAACATATTCAATTTTTAAATCGATAATAGAACATATATTATTTTAGAATGGGAAAACACTAAACACTTATCACCTATAATTATTGATAATGTAAATTAAATCTCAACAAAATGCATGCTAATGCTATATATTTGATCAAAGTGCACTTCTACTAATTGTAGATATCTAATAAGACACACATTCCTAGTCATGGATTATTTTTTAAGATATATACGACCACCGAGTCTCTCAAAAATGCTCCTTAAGGCTAGAGAATAGCATCTTCTCACTAAAAAAAATGCACTTCATAACTACCAAACACAAGGGCCCCACTCAAAAATATAGACAATATGACCTATTTGCTAGAAGAATCTTCATCTTCTAAGAATAATGCATAGGGAAACTTTATGTTTTCAAGTTTGAAGTTTAAACCTCACTTTTTCCTTTTTTTAGATGAGCAAGAATTTGAAAATGAGCAGATTTCCATTTTTATAATTTTACCGTGTTCATATTAACATGGCAATATAAAAACCCAAGGCATAGCTTATTTGGTCGAGTTCCTGGTTCTAAGTATTTCACTTATCGAGAGTTCATGGTGTCAAATCTCCTTGATCCTTGATGCCCTTTGGGCTGATCTACTTAGATTTTTCCGTGGATGTAGTAGTCACTCAGTTTCCATTTCTTTCTTATCTAATCACAATGGAGTGAATTAAAAAACAACAAATTTGTGTTATTTAGAAACATGCATGTTTTCATTTTAACTTAATTAGAGCACATTGCATAAAATTTAATGGAAATGTAATGGGCTCTTTTGAGGAACATATCTTTGTACTTCTACCCATGAAGAAAAGGGATTAAAGTAATTTTTTTATTAAAAAAAAATAGATATTGTAATTAAATTATTGTAATATTGCATTTGAGATTCGTAATTTTAGGTAAATGATAAATGGTTTATTGGAAGGTTTGTTGGAATTCTTATGCATGATAAATGATCTATTGAAATTTTTATATATGATGATTGATTGATTCACATTATTTCATGGGTAATTCTTAAACAATCATTAATTTATGATTTATTTCTTATATTTCAAAGGAGTAAGCTAATTGTGTAGGATACGAATTAAAAATGTATCGTGTAGTGTGCAATGAAGTTATTATTAGTCCCTTCCATCTAGCAATGGCATGGGACTATAGTAATAAAAAATCTACCACTAATATTATTTGAGCTAGTTATCATGAAAGTTTTTAGGCAGCCCATATATTTTTTATAATGAAATTTGTGTAGCCATCTTATTTGGCCTCTTCCCAAGGAAGGGAGGCCAAAAGCATATGTTATATTTGTTTATTTCATAGCCATTTTCATTTGTTTTCGTAGCATTTCCAATATTTGAACTAATGCTAGCATTAGTTCGAGTAAACTAGGAGGGATCTTAGGATTTATCTGTAGATCACGCTACATTAATCTCATGCTTGATTTACACATGGCTCAACCTGCCCTCATGCATGATTTACACATGGCTCAAACCACCAATGCATTGTCATTTTTGTCGACTATTGTTTCTTTCTCACCCAGAGTTACTATTGTTTCATTTCAATTCAACCAGTCGGTTGGGTTGCCCCAGGGCAAGGCAGAGGAGAGCTCTTAACTAGTTAACCAGCAAACCACCAGCAAAATAAGTTCAGGGCTGAGGAGAGCTATTAACCAACAAAATAAACTGTGTATAATCATGAACTAAGTTACCAACATAATAAAATGTGTATAACCATGGACTAAGTCATTGAATATAACACTAAGTTGCTGAATCTAACACTGATGGGAAATACACTGGTATGCAATCTATTTTTTTGGAAGCTTAGCAGAGTTTGCTGGAAGTTTACCAATGATTGTAGCCAATGTTGAAGAGAAAGACACTTTGATTCAGACATTGCAGAGGAATTTCTTCTAATTCCTGAAGTGTCCCGTGGAGCCTAGAAGAGAGGTCTCAATTGAGGTGTCAATTGTCACTAGATTTGTGGTAACAAGGCTCCCAAATATTTCATCAAGAAACTTTTAGAGATACAGAAAACAAGCGCTTTCAGAGGGGGGATTTTGGGTATCGAATGACGAGACAGAATAGACATATATAACAGAACTAGATAACTACTTCTTTTAAACTCTACCTTTGCCTTAACTATGCAGTTGTATGCTCTGATGGTGGATAAACTCCTACTAGCTTTGAATTTGTTGTCTCTCCTACTTTGCGGGGTAAACTAGATACTTTGACACTGGGGCACTGTTGTAGAGTACTCAATATTTTCATTGATAAACTTCATTAATTGATTATGGGTCAATAATCTCACTAGCGTCATTCACTAGATCATTTACTGGTCTCAATCAATTGGATATGGAAAGGGATATGGTTCTCTCATAGAAAGGGGTGCTGCGGGCTTTCAATCTTTACCTGGAATCAGGCTAGGGTAAGCTGGCTCTATCCATGCTTTTGGAACTAAACTTGGGAAACACTACATCAATAGAAGCTAAGGTAGTGGGAGTAGTTGATCCAAAAGTTTATGGAGTAGTAGTTGAAGCCGAAAAGCTTCCAGAATATGTTTTTTTATTTTCCCTACGATCTTTGTTTACAGATAACTTCATGTGGATTCATCCACATATTTCATGTTATGGAAAATAGAGTTCCCAGGCAAGTGGACTCATGGCTTGTGGAAAATACAGCAGTGAGGCAAGTGGATCCATCAGGCCCACATAGATTAGAGGTCATCCTTTAAATATTCAATTCATTCAAAATTATTTGAAAAATCACTTCGCAAGGGTTTATTGGGGGTATTATAATGTTATGATGTCTGCATGGATCCATTCATGCCCAGAGAAGTACCTTCTTCTCTATACCTTCTCTAGGTTAGAAAACATGCTCGGGAATAATGATTAGGTAGTTTATTTCTTTTTCTTTTTTTTTTAGATGAAAGTTTAAGTTGTATCCAAGAGAAGTCAATCCATCCTTGTTTAAATGGTATCCAACTGAAATTAATCAATCCTTGCATGACTCAATTAACTAGTGTCGCCTAACTTAATTAACTAGTGTCATTTTTCTTTGTGAAGGGCATCTAGAGACAATAATTTTCTTGGTAAAGGGCATCCATTGACAATAATTTCAAAGACCCTCAATAGGGAATGCTCGCTCTATTATTTGGTCGATCGCAAAGTTGCTTGTCTTATTGCATAACCTACGGCTTCAGAGCAAACCAGGTTCAACCATATGTACCTAGACACAGTTACTTGGTTTACAATTCTACTCACCTTTTTAGGGTATTTAGAACTAGTATTGCTTGATTTATGTTTCAGACAAGGGAAAGGATAGACATCCTAAAGGAAAGGAATGCTAGCCCCAGGCAGTCAGACAAGGTGGAGCCTATGAAATTATTGGAGATTGAAAGTGACACTTCTAAGAGAAAATACTTTCCAAGAATATTCTCTTTTCTCTTATTGGGTTCAAGTTTCCAACACTTTTGTAACCATTGGTTCCTTATGTCTTTGTGGGACACAAACACACCAGACTAAATCCTTCTTCCCCTTTCTTTGAACTCTAGCAACCCGGACAAAGCAGCCAATCTTTAACTCAGTCGAGTACTAATAAATCATTTTTATAGGTCGACTGTTTTGTACAGTGGGTGTACATCCTACAAGATGCAAGGTAAGTTTGTCATTCTTTCGCTTTTCTATGTCTTTTAAATTTTGTTGTTTATGGAAACCAGGTGTTAAAACCTCATCCTTGAAGTAGATTTGGTCCAATCGCTAAGAGTTGGCATTTGCCTGCATTTTCCAAGGTCAACATTTCATGGAACCATTGTATATGTGTTAAATGCATATAGAGGCTTCAATAGAATAAGCAACCATATATGGCTATTCCCAGTTTGCTGGTTGCAATAGAATAAGCAAACTATATATGGCTATTTCTAGTTTGTGCTTCTATTGTAATTTTCCTAGATAATTTAGCTTTTCATGGGTGCCTTTTTTGGCACACACTTGAGATATTGAAACAATGGCTAATTGTGGTAAGTCACTTTCTTTTCAGGAATTTGAAGAGAGTGCAAACCCTAAACATTACTTTCATGATCTTGTTTCGCTTTCCAAGGAGGGTGTGCAAAGAGGAAAGGTTAGTAATTATTATCATATTTGGATGATGCCTCACGGTGATGTTATATTTATCCCATTTCTTGGTGAAAAAAGTGATATTTGTATGGTTAAAAGGGATGTCATTGTCTTCCCTTCAAAAAGTACATTCCTAGCCATGTTATATCAAAATAGCATTCCAACCTACTCATGTAAACTTAGGGAAAATGCATGAAATATAGCTTAGCAGAATTTGTTCCCAAGGATTCAGACGAGTTGAACATTTAACAAATATAGATTCTAAAGTTCAAAATACATTTGTCAAGCCCAATCCACCCTTTAACTTTATCTGGAATGTGTCTATATAGTTATGAGTACAGTCATAATATATTAGTATTGTTATTTTTCTATTTTTTATGACTCCTTAAAATTTAGTGTCTTAGGTTGTGGTTTCTTGGTCTTGGTTGTAGAGAGAATTACAGATTTTCCTCCTGTTTTTATTGGAGCCTAGTTTTATTAGCCTTTTTGAGATGAGGCGGAACATATTTTGTAGTTAGTTCTTGTATTTAGTTCTCTTCAGTAATATTTTCCTTTTCAAACACATCATCTTTATTCCTATTTGGTACCGTGCATGAGTTTGCTGCTAGTGATACTTTTGACAATGTTTTATTACAGTCAGAATTTGAGTTGTATACTATAGTGATTTCATTCCAAGGACATGCAGTATTTGTAACTTCATTAAAGACAATTTTGAAGTTTTTGTATTGAAATTTTCTATGGATTGAAGATTAAAATTCATTTACCCTATACATTCATACTCAAAGTCTATTTTTGCTATTTTCACTGAGACACAGTAACATGTAACCATCCTCTCTTATTACTGGTGTTGATAATCATATTAGAGGTGGGGTTGTCTCGTTATCTGAGGTTGTGACTGAGTTTAGGGTGCATTATAATTGGTTTCTGTATAAAGACAAAACAACTAATTTCTGAATAAAAACAAAACAACTAAGTTATTTCACATATATACAAGTCCCTGAATATTTTAGTTAGGTCACGATGCTTTTATGTAGATGTCTGATGAATAGTGTCAAATGTTATGTTCTGTTTCTATATTTAACAAGTTTTTTTTCTGTTATATAGAATGTAAAGTCTCAAACTAAAATGGAGTTCTTTCATAGGATAGTGTTTGAAGGATCAAATGCTACAACGGTTCTTGTAACATGTTAAACCTCGTTCATATCAAGATATGTTGGAAGAGGTTTCAATAGTGCAGGATCTAGCCAATTTGTAACTCAATTTGTAACTGGGTGGTCTATCGCAGTTGACTATGCCTTTGTTTCTAGGTTAAATATTTTTGCTGGTCAACCTCAGCTGCCTATGCCTTTGCTTCTGGGTTAAATTTTTTTGTTGGTCTACCTCAGCTACCTATGCCTTTTCTTCTAAGTTAATTTTTTTTGTTGAGCAAACAAGCATAAATAATTATTATGTTAAGCATAAATAAATATTATTCATATTTTTCTAATCATTTCTAACTTACATTTCAATGAACCGAATGTAAATCACCGTTGTTTGTTTCTTTAGTGAAACATTACTTTTATGTCTTAGTGAAACATTACCTTTATGGTTATGTTTTTATTTTTGGTGTTAATTTTCAAAGTCTAGAATATTGGCTTTATTGAAACATTACCTTTATGGTTATTTTTGTTTTTTTGTTGTTAACTGTGTAAGTCTAGCATAGTTCTTTTAAATCTTGATCTGTTAAGTACAAACAGGCATGAAAATGAAACTAAGATCCAAACTTTCAAGTGCTTAAAAGATTCAGGTTAATTTTTCTTTTTCACTGTGATAATGTGACACCTCATTCATCTTATCGGTAGATGGCACCTTACATATCTCTAACCTGGGCTTTGAGTCCACCTATAATCAGCCTCTTTTTATTATCTTGGTTGATAATCATTGCACATGGATGGACGGATAGATAATGTGACAAACCCGTATTCACTCAATATATACCTCATTTACATTGGTTGTAAATGAGTTGTATAGACCCCATGGCTATAAACTAGGCTTTGAGTGGACCTTGTTTCTCTCTTTGCAACAAGGCATTCTTATCAATTGTCAATGCCCTATTGAGGCAAGTGGTATTAATGGTGTAGATTTGTTTTTTATATGTAAATCATGTTGCTTTAATATACCAGACATAAGCCTGACTTCCAACTTCCAAGATTATTACTATCCTATCACTAGTCTATGTTTTTATCCATAATTGTTGTGTTTCATTTTGAATAAGCTCGAACTGGTCCCTTAAGAGACAAATGGTATTGGATCATTTTGTGTGCTTATGTTATATACAATGAGATCTATTTTGGCATTCGAAATAATATATTTTCTGTAAGTTCCTTATGCATTGAATTAATTTACTGTCATGCCATACCTGCCTACTTTAGTTTTCCTGGCTTCATGAAACCAATGGGTTAGGACATCATTTATCGAAGTTTAATTAGACTTGCTGAATATCTCACACAAAATCCTAGAAAATGTTGTAGCTTTACACATTTGGATCATTTCTGCCTGAGTGGTCAAACAGGACCAGACTTGAATTTTTCAAGGGAGATTCTAGACACTACCATTTCAGTTTGAGACACCATGGAATGGACCAACAAGTCTCTTTTTCTCAAGATTAACTTTGACAAATCATATGATAGCATTCACTAGTCATCTATATTACTACATAAATGCTTCACTGATTTTTCTCCACCTATATTTCAATGGCTCACACCTTTTTTCTCGTGTTTCTACAGTTAATGTTCCCTTGCCAAACCCATTTTTTATGCATCGATTCATTATACGGGGACATCCACTGGCTCCCTACTTGTATGACTTGTATGCTTTTTCTAATGTTTCTGCAGTTAATTTTCTCTTTTCAAACCCGTTTTTGCTACATAACCACACATAGATATTTAGGGAAGTATACGAACAATAGTTTTAAGCAGTTCTTTGCTAATACAGGCATTGAATTGTCGCATATTGTTCCATACATCACTAAGTAGGACATTGTCCTTTAATATATATATATATATATTATATATATATAATATAATGGAAAATACATGTTGCAGTCTCTTTCCCTTTCTCCAAAACTCTAGGTTGAAGTTGTCAACTATGCTACTACATTAAGAACAAAGTCTTCAGAAATCCTGAAATGAAGTCACTCCTTTCGAAGGCTAGAGTAGTAGGAAACTATGAGTTAAGCGCTTCATAGTGTTTGGTTCACCAGCATGTGCTCACATTCCTGTGGAAAAATGCAAGGCCTTGGAACTGAAAAGTCAACCTTTCCTTTTTTCAAATGGTGCAAAGTGTTATTTTCCACTCAACACTACCACAAATGCACTAATCATTGCAAGTTTTTTTTGATTGAAAAAGGGATTCTTAATTCACTCCCATGACACCTCTACTTCATTAGTGATTCCAATTTTCATTATGAATTTTTTGATCCACCTAGGCTTATTTTTTATGGTGAGGACACTACTTGCTTTTGTTCAAATGCTAAGAGTTATGATGAGGATGCTGCTACAAATCCAATAGAAGTTATTGATCCTCTTGTTGAGGATGTTGCTACAAATCCAATAGAAGTTGCAGATCCTCTTGTTGCAACACCACAACGGGCACGTCAGACACTACAAGTAGTAGCTATGAGACTGGGTATGACTAGATGTTATGACTAGCTATGGCTAGAGCTTCTAGGGATGACCTTCAAGCAATTACTAGCGGAGGCTATGAGCAATGACAACAAGCAATTACCTTATGTCAATGATTGGCACTATGAATGTCTCTAACTAATACTTATGGGTTGGTTTGAAAGCCCTCCCTCAAGGGGGTTGGGAGGGTTCATGTTAAAGTCAATAAACAAGGATATGAACAAAGATATTCTATAGTTCCTATTTTCTAATGTTGAACGTTTTCTTGAACCTGCCCCTCAAGGCAGGGACTTGCTGTGGTGCACCCCTTCTTGTTAATATGGTTTCCATTTCTGGTTATGAATGTGGTATTCTTTTTCATATTGAATTAAGGTGTTAGAGTGTAGAGTGAAATTATTGTTAATATAGTAATTTTCATTGATAAAATTAAATTGTTTTTAGTTTTTTTTTTAAGGTTTAATTTTTCCATAGAAAGATATTCCAAAAAATATTTTTAAAAAAGTTATAAATTTGAATTATTTATATTAGAAATTTTTAATAATAAGTAACATTTTCAATAACCAAATAAAATTTTAATGCTCAAATATTTACTATTTAGTGGATTGTACCTTCAACATTAAATAAATATGTATGAGAATTATGATAAAAATTTACAATTCAATGCTCACTACTTTATTTTGACATATAACGAATAAAGTCATCTCAATTATTAGCGACACTCTTCTATTCTATGATACAATGCCCCTTTCTATAATATTTATCCATTACGTAGCTGACACCTAGCACATAGTCCCACAAACATATTGGCCACTGTATCCACCATTTTAATGTAACTTACTAAAATATTTAGTAAGAAGTTTGGACACTTTATCTTTTTGAATATCCACTTAAATCCATGTGTTATGAGAAATATGGATCCTTATTGAAATGAAAATTTGCATTACATTTACTAGCCATACATTATGTGTTTGGATCACACACTTGCGATAATTAAATTTTCTTTATTCTATTTGTCTCAATTCCTAAATGTACATAACACGAAATAATTAGTGGTGGGTTATAGGTGTAGATTATAGGGAATTGGAAAATGATCACGAATATTAAATAAACACCAAAGCAAATGGTAATGCGTTATAGGGCATTGGAAAATTATTACCAATATTAGCTATACATACATTATTTGATGACAATTTTGAAGAGGAAGTGATATATATCTAGCAAACACAAGGATATGAGATCATACCTCTTTCTTCACATTAACATATTCCATGCATCTAAAAGTATCTAACATGTTGATTCATAGTTATTAGGTAGTGTATTGGATATGTCTATTATTAGTCATGATGTGGTTACAACATTAATATCTAATATTTGAGTATTATTTGAGTATTTTAATTAGCTCCTCGATCTTAATGGTTTGCTATTAGTATGGTATATACTTAATGGAACAAATCTTCAATTTTAATTGTAAATATCTCAACAATTCACTTATCTTAATAATGTATAATGCATAGTTTTGATTTGTTTCACTCAAAAGCATCTTAATAATTTTGTATGAGATAAAGAACTTAATTAAGCACAATGAAAACATATGATGTGTATCTTTTTTATTAAGTTTGAATATAAAATTCCATAAAATGGGCCTCATCAACTCAATTTAAATTTGGAGTTATAGTTGGAGAGTTTCAATTATGTTTATTATTTTCTCTACATCATCAAATCCTCTCTATATCCTCCATATCAATCATTCCCTTTTTGCTCACTCTACACATCATTATATATCATGCTATTTTAATTTATTCTTGTTTTTTCTTACAACATTGATAAGTAAGATGCAATGATATTTTCACTATCAAATAATTTGAGAATTAACACATATCTCTCTTTCCCTATGCCTCATCCCAAGCTCAAGAACAACTAGATGTGTACTTTACAGCATTAAGCTATGGTAAGAATTTTTTACATGGTTTGATAAATACATTAAATAATCAATATCTTTATAAGAATAACATTCTTAGTGTTCTGGATGGATAATTTTATTTAGCATTTTGTCTGTAGGAGTCTAATAAAGCTCCAAATAATAAAAATATCAAGCTAAATACTACCTTATGGATGAAATGAGGCTAAATTTTCCATTCCTATAGGATTGTAAGTATTCCCTCTTATGGGTTTTATATTGTTTTGACATAATTATTACACCTCAATATAGGCCTTAAGCTGTATTATAATTTATTGTTTTCTAATGAGATTCTAATGAACATATTAAATGTGCTCGGGCATTTAAAAGACACTTAGATTATAGAATTAAGATTCATGTGGTATGGATTATTTGATTGTAGGTTTCTAAGATAATTTTCCACAATATTCATATTCAAGAGTGGTTGATGTTTCAAATCCTCAACTAGATTCATCTTTAGGAGCAAAAGTTGAGTAGGAAAGAGGAAGACATTATTATAAATAAATGCATGAACGGAGGAAGGTAAGGATAAAGAGAGGGAGATGGAGAAGATCAACTATACATAAAACCTAGTGAAAATCGAAAAGAAGAAGAAAACCCTAAACATATATAATAAATAGCAAATTAATAGTAAAGCATAAATAAAAGATATTAATCTCGATGGGGGTGGATGACCGAAGTGTCAGTGGGGTCTAGGAGGGGTCGCATCAACCACCCCACCAAATCCCAAGGCCCATAAAGGAGGGGGGTAGCAAGACATGCCCCCCCTCCCACCCATGCATCTAACATGTGATAATTAACCTGAAATCATGAAGAAATTCGTCCAATGTCTCACATTTTTTTCTTAGTGTTGCTCGTTGATGCTGGTGATCTAGTGCACTAATTGTTGGAAGGGTCAACCAAATGGCGGCCCTATAAGCTTGGGCTTGAATCTCTAGGATGGACATTTCCTATCACATTTTTCTTCTTTCATGTGAACTTGTGGATGGAAAGGGCTCATCAGTGAAGTTTGGGATCTTGGTCCTAGACAAACTTCAAATTCTCGAGAGTTGTTGAGCATAGAGGGAGTGGGAAGAAGTATTCCTCAACTAGTTGTAGGCCTGCAATAAAGCTCTTCTCTTAGTAATCATCTAGGTCATGAGGTAATTCAGGCTCGTTGGTTGGCCTGGTTTTTAGCTTTTTTTATTGTGGTACACTGGTTTACTTTTGGGTTCTAGCCCCGCTTGTGCTTTACTTTGGATGTTGGTCTTTTTGGTCTATTTGGTCTACAACATTTAATTTTGGGGGTTTGTCTATGGTTCACTCCTCACGGTTATGACTAGGAATGCAAGTCATTAATCCCTAGCACTCCTTGTTCTTTGTATCCCCCCAACTTATCTAATACATGTTAGGTAAGAGTGTTGTTGTTATTCTTGTTTTGATCACATTGATGGATTGGGGACCCTTAAAAATTTGTTTAACTCCCTTGGAATGAGGGCTTTCTCCCTCTCTAGAGAAGCGGGAGACTCGTCCCTTCCATCTCTTTGGTGAATTCTACAAACCCAGTTGTCATTGGCTTCTCGTCAACTTTAATATGCCACGATGACATGGTCACACCCATAGGGGCATTGGAGAAAGAAGTCAGTCCAACCAACCTCTTCTTAAGCCTTTCGCTCAAGCAGAGCCAATAACCGCCCATACAGCAAACCGCATAACATGCAAGAAGAAAATAATTGCTTGGAGAGGCTGACACACCGAGATAGGAACTCAATATCTAATTTTGGCATACTAAGCGAAGTGCTCACCTTACACAAGAAAAAAAAGGTGCTATTGGAACAACTCCTAAATGCAAGGCATGATGTCCAAAACACACTTATTTATTTCATGAATGACCTTCAAATGAACGAATGGGATATGCTAAACAGCTTGTCCCATTTTCAACGAAACCAATGGTGCATGCAAGAAAGCTTGGAAGGTTTGGATGGTTGCTTGAGCCATTTGGAAAAACATGTCATTGTGAATTTCAATTGTGACCTACTCATGGCTCTAGGATGAAAAATCTTGCTTCGATAACCTAATCTGACTCCTAATAGCGACCTATTTTGTTTTGATTATGATGATTTTCTAGTTTTGTGTTCCTCTCTAGTTTTGTACTGCAAAATTAATTTAGCTCATTATAATCATTTTTGGAAATTTTCTATGAGCCCATAAATCTAGTAAGAGCGAGGTTGGTAAAATTTTGTGAATCAATAAACAACCATATAATTTTATATTATAAATAAAAATGTTAAGATGTTAAAAATTAATATATACATATTATTAGTATTTTTTTTTACGAAATCGGCTGCTATATTGAAATCTGAAAAAAAAGTGCGGAAACATAGGTTCCGGTGATACAAAGAAAGCAGAGAAGGCTCTGATTCTAATTGATTACAGAGAGCAGTTATCTCCATCGCCCTGCTTGTTCCAGATTGGAGAGAAACTAAGCTAGGATAGATTCTCATGAATTGAAACAATAAGAATAGACATTTGCAAGTCATCGAAGGTGAAATGATCAGCAACTGGAAGGCTGTCGACGTTTGATATCGTTGATTACAAAGACATTGGATTCCTCCCGATTAAGTTGAAGTCTGGAGCCTGCACAAATATGATGCGAGAAGATACGATTCTGGACGGAGTAGGTGGAGTTGCTTAGTGATTGGAGATTAAAAGGTAGAACGATTCTCTGCCATATTTGATCGCTGTTACTAATCATGGTGCAAGCCTGGAGGTTCTGATACTGATTCCACTTGGTAGAGTTGACCGGATTAGTGTTGGAAGAACTGAAACAATTCATGGCAGAGGCTGAAGCGATTCCTCTGTATTGCATAACAGATTATCGATTGTCCTGTCGCAGGCCTTATTTGCATGCCTGTCTGCTTACTTATTTAAGGAACGGAGGATATGATGGAACTGCAGTGTTCCCATTGTCATTTGCAGGATTTGGCAACGTTGTATGACTTGCTGAAGGAGAGAGTTCGGAGAATTTTTTTTTTGAGCCATTAAGCTGATGATTATTGAAGAATCTCCAAAGACTTTCCCTGGTCTTATACCAAGTCTGCTAAGTTGTTTTAGACCTTGGTAAACGGCTAATGCCTCTGCCCTGTTATTAGAAATTTTCCCTAAGCCCCATTCATAGAAGAGGACACATTCCCCATTGGCATTGTAGATCACACCCCCTGCCCCTGCAATACCTGGATTTGACTTGGATGCTCCATCGAAGAAGAGGTAGAAACAGTTACAGTTTTGCAGCCAATTTGTGAACTCCTCCTCTTTGAGCCTTATCTTCCAGCTGTAGGTTCCCTGTCTGTGTTGAGCTCTCATTGAATTGCCATTCTGAGTTCTGTGGTTTTTATCCAATATGTAGCTGATGAAGCTCCTTTCTTCCACACTGTACTCTGTTGCATCAAAGTTGCTATGAGTTTTGACAGAGATAGTCTCAAGAGCTAGAGTTTTTGCCTTGTTGCAGGCTGATCTGGAAGTCGAATTCTTGTCCTTAGAGATTTTTCTATTTCTTATCAGCCAAAGACTCCATAACATGGTGTATGGGAGTATGTTCCAGACCCTCTGCACTAAATTGTTGTTCTTGTTTTTCCATGGACAGTTCTTTTTCCAATACTGTATCATTTCACCTATGGAGTGATAGGTGACCCAAGGGTGATTATCAGTTGGATACAATGCTTTCCAGCAGTCAATGGCAAATGGGCAGTCTACAAAGAGGTGTTGCATAGATTCTTCCGCAGCATAGCAGTTGGGACAGCAAGAAGGTCCATTGATACCTCGTTTTTGTAAGTTCTCTGCTTTTAGAATTTTCCCTTTTAGTAAGGTCCAGATGAAAAATTTGACCTTGGGAAGAGCCTCTGTCTTCCAAACCATTCTCCAGGAGTTCCATATTGGCATAGGGAAAGTGTTGTGGCAGATTTGTTGGTGGGTTGCTTGAACAAAGAATTCTGAGCCAGTTGGATCCCAACAAAATCCGTCACTCTCATTCTTTTTTATAGGGGCTTTGTTGTGGAGGAGCGACTACAGGGAGGCAAGACTAGGATTGAGAGCAGTGGGAATGTCAGGAAAAGACCATCCCTGCCAAAGATGGGATAGAGGATCCCAACTAGAGATCTGGTTCAGATAATGGATACCCTTGCTCCTGAGAAAGGAGAGAATAGGGATGGCTTCTTCATGATTTTTTATAGGTTGTTGACCCATCATTTTATCAGCTCCAACATTTATACTGTCTCCTCCCTTAGGCACTTTGGATATGTTCTGGGCAATAAACAGAATAACTTTTTTGTAGAGGCTCCAGATTTTTGAAGAGTCTCTATTGGGTATGGCCGCCTCAAGCAATTGTTGTGTAGGGTAGTTAAGATATTTGGTTTCCAACACCCTTTTCCACCAAGTTGAAGGACCAGTGATGAGCCTCCAAACTATCTTCCCTCCGAAAGCTAGATTTTGAAATTTGGGGGATCTGATTCCGAGGCCTCCTCTGTCCAGGGTTTGTATTACTTGTTTCCAGCTGACTAAATTGAATTTATTTTTATCATTTCCCCCCCTTGCCAAAGAAAATGGCGGAGGATAACTTCCATTTTGTTATGAAAAGAAGAGGGGGCTTGATACAAAGAAAATCGATAAAGGGGGAGAGAAGAAATACCAGATTTAAGGAGGATGAGCCGTCCTGCTAGGTTAAGCCAAACTGAACCCCACTGCTGCACTTTCTGCTTCACTTTGTCAATGATGATGTTCTAGGTTTCTGCTTTCAGAGGTTTTAGACTCACAGGCATGCCCAAATAGGTGAAATGCGTCCACTCAAGATTGCAAGTGACACCAAAGATATTAGTGATCTTGTGAATGACCTGATTTGAAGCATTCCATCCAAATATAAAGCTTTTCAACTGGTTAACCAGACCTCCTGAGTACCCCATAAATTTGTCGAGAAGAGACTTGAACCTCCTTGCTATAGTGGTGGAGGCTCCGCCTATAAGCAAGGTATCGTCGGCGAACTGAGAATGATTAATGTTCTTGGCTCCATTTCCAAATTTGATTCCTATTATGAGACCCATTCTTTTGTTGTAGTCCAAAACTTGGCTAAAAGATTTAGTCATAAGAATAAATAGGTACGGGGAAAGGGGACAACCCTGTCTAAGACCCCTGGAGGATTGAAATGCTACACCTGGTCGACCATTAACCAATGGGGAAATCCAAGGGCCAGAGATGCAAGCAGAGATGAGGTTGATGAAGGGCAACTCAAAACCCATCTTTTTTAAAACAGCAAAGAGAAAGGTGTGTCTAACTCTGTCAAAGGCATTAGCGAGGTCGAGCTTGAGGATGAAACCTTTCTCCTTCCTAGAAAGGCTCGAGTGGATGGCTTCTTGGACTAAAAGGATGGAGTCAGTAATTTGTCTGTTGGCCATGAAACCTCCTTGGTTGTCCGAAATCAAGGATGGGAGAAGGGGTTTAAGGCGAGCAGCCAGGATTTTAGCAAATATTTTTAATGAGGAGTTGCAGAGGGAAATGGGTCTGAACCGAGCAAAGGAAGTGGGCCTGTTTTCTTTGGGGATGAGAGCCAAAAAGCTGGCATTGGTATATCCACCTATTTTGCCCTTTCTCTGAATCCACTTGATCATCTTAGTCAAGTCTTTTTTAATAAGACTCCAATAAGCCTTATAGAAACAAATGGGGAATCCATCAGGCCCGGGAGCCTTATCAGGATTCATAGCCCAGATCGTTCTTCTGATTTCCTCCTCTTCAATTTCTTTTGTCAAACTGTCATTCATTTCTTTGGTAACTCCTTTGGGCAAGTGTTGAAGAAAGCCAGCATAATCCTCTTCCCCTTTGGTTTCAGTTAAAATCTCTCTGTAATAATCGACGGAAGCCCTTCTGATAGCCTCTTGGGTGTTATGCTGATTGCCTTCATTATCCAAAATTGAGCTAACATTGTTCCTGATTTTTCTAGCCGTGGCCTGTTTGTGGAAAAAGGCTATATTTTTGTCACCATCTTACAGCCAGAGCTGCCTTGACTTAAGTCTCCACTTTATCTCTTCTTCTCGGTTAATATGACTCAGCTTTTCATAAAGGGCACCTTCTTGCTCCTTATTCTGATGAGTGAGACCATGAGCCTCTATCGTTTTTTGGATGCATTCAAGATCGTTTTTAATTTTTCTTTTTGTCTTTTCAGGTTCTTTGTAATTGACTCTTGCCCACTCTTTGATGGCCTGTCTAGTTCTCTTTAGTTTGGTTTCCCAGATGAAGCTTGGGGAGCCTTCAACGTGCTGGTTCCAGGATCTCTGAATAATATCTCTGACCGCCGGGTCCCAACTCCAGAGCGGACTGAATTTGAACGGAATTGGCCCTAGAGGGCAGTGAGTTTCCAATGTGAGCATTAAGGGGTAATGATCCAAGGCAGAAGTGGAAAGAATGTTAGCGTACCCCACAGTAAAGGAGGAGAGGAACGAAACATTTATTAGGAACCTGTACAACAGTTCCATTATGTTGCCAGATCCAAGCCTACGGTTGCTCCAGGTATACCTACGATTTTTTGGAACAACATCCACAAATTCATGGTCCCTAATGATAGCTTCCAAACGGCCTTTGAAGGGGTCAGGCGAAAAGCATCCTCCCCTTTTTCATTGGCATGAAGGATCAGATTGAAATCACCAGCCACTATAATATTTATAGTTGTTTCCTCGTCGATGCTTGCCTTCAAATCGTCCCGGCATCTTTCCTTTTCTCTATATTGGTTGGGAGCGTATACATTGTAGATAATTACTGTTTGATTGTCTATTTTATTTTCCAAGACCGTTCTGATCCAATGCTGGTGTAGATTTTCTGAAATGCAGTTCCATTTGCTGTGAGCCCAAAGGGTAGCAATACCTCCGGAAGCTCCTCTTGAGTCGCTGGTACTACCTATATAGTGTTTCTGCTGATCTATTATTCCTCTTATATCTTGTTGCTCAAGTTTGTCTCCTGAACCAAAATAATTTATGGCTTTTCACTATGTATAAGTTCTCTGAGGGCTAAAACATTGGAGGGATGCCCTAAACCCCTACTGTTCCAAGATAGAATTTTCATCCTTGGATGTTTGGCTTACGGAGAGGTGCTCCCCTCTCTTGAGATGCCTCCTTCTCGTGTTGCCCCAGGATGAAAGCTTCTATAGGGGTTTGAGTGCCCATGGCTATGTCTTTCTAAGTGTTCTCGTCTCTATGCTGCTTGGCAGATTTTCTACTAGGACCTGATTTCTTGAAGGAGTCGCAGGAGGAACCATGGTCTTTGGACGAGCTTCTTGTGAGCCTAGGAAGGGGGGGATCGAGGGAAGCCTGCGAATGGGAGATTAGGAGGGGGGAAGGATTTGAAAGATCGGAGGGAAGAGAGGGGGCCAGAGGAAGCGATCCTCGGGGGGAGGATCTATGGATGATAAGGACAAAGGAAGGATTAGAAGAGGAGGGGGGGGTGGATCAGGAGGCGTGGATGGGAAGGAAGGGGGAGGGGGATGATGAGCAAGGGCACGGGGGGCAGGAAGGAAACTAGAGGGTCAGATTTCAGAGGAGCTTTGGATGCCGGGGCAGACTTCTTCTTTTTGACAGGTTCCCATTGGCCTTCTTGATCACTGCTCTCTGCATCCACAAGTTTAGCACATCAATTGGAAAAATGGCCGTATTTGTGACATACCTTACATTTGAAGGGGATCTGCTCGTAATCGAACTGTTGAATATGGCTCCACTCGTCCACCTTCAGTTTTATTGCTTCGGGGAGTCCTTTGCCAAGGTCAACTTCGACGCAAATCCTCGCATAGGCCTACATGTTCTCTTTTGGTTCGCTATGGTCGATGTATTTGCCAATTGCATTCCCGATGGCATGCACAGATTCGTCTCCCCAGCAATGGAGTGGGAGATGGGGAAGACGAACCTAAATTAGAACGGCACTGGGGACATCCAGTTCAGGGTCAAAATCTAGAGTCCATTTGTTGAGGTACAGGTCCCTGGAGTCCATGAAGTAGGGTCCGTTTCTGAAAATTAAATCCTTGTCCTCTTTAGATTTGAAGTGGAATGTGAAATATCATTTCCCGCAAAACCTAATGGAAATCTTCCCTTGAATTTTATCAGTCCAATTCCTCTCCATCCATCTTTGAACGGTTTTTGGAGAAGGCCAGAGGCCTGTGAATTGACCTATGAGGCCTTTTTCAGCCAGGGACAGAGCAGCCATGCGGGGCAAGACTGGGGGTAACTGAACCTCTTGGAGCCCATCCAGCTTCTTCACAAATTTTGAGAGGGTAGGCCTGGGGCGTTGCGGAGGCAACAATTTAACTAAGGCAGAGAATGCAATTTGAGGATCCATCCCTTCCGAAGGGGGATCTGGAGGGTCCGATATAGGGGCCATGGTTGGGGCCGTGGCCTAGGTAGCTGCAATCAGATCACCTGGAGGTCAAGGGCATGCGCGGGAGCTGCAGCGAATCAACTCAGTTCTTCCCATTAGGATTTTCAATGTTGATTATCGAACGATCATTTTCAAAAAGTGTAATTTTCATTAATAATTAAGAAAATTACATGTTGTATGCCAGCATATGACAAATGCTTTCACTACTATCCAAAAAGTTATCAGTCCAAAAGTCATGTGGACAAAAAATAATATTTACATATCATCCTTCATAACATGAAGGATCGATGGCAAACCAGGGCCATAAGTATGTAAACTAGATAAACTAACAGTGGTAATATAAACAAAATAAACAAAAGAGCCAAAAAGCATGATCACATAGATCATTCCTGTAGATATCATGCCCCTTCAATGAAGGGCCTGTGGTAGATTTGGAAAAAAGCCCTGTCCCTAAACTCATGAATCAACCAGTGTCCTATGATCACCCGCGCAGCCTCTTTGGATAGAAGATCAGTGACTTCATTCCTTTCCCTGTAGATATGAGAGCAGACAAAAAACTCAAACTGAGATTTTAAGTATATAACATCCTCCACCAAATCTCTAATTGTGTGCAAGTGACAGTTATAGGTCCCATTGATCCAATTTATGATAAGCTGAGAGTCCCCGAAAATCTAAATTTTGTGGCATTGTTGTTCTCTTGCAAAAAGGAGGAGATGTCTAAGGCTGTTTAATTCGGCATAGTTGTTTGTACCCCTCCCAAGTCCCACTTTGATTTTGAAGAAAACATAATCTTTTAAATGAAGAACAACCCCCCCACCACAGCCTTCAGGCTGAGCTGAACCATCAAAATAGGCCCATGGCTGGCTTCTGTCAATGATTTCGGGGTTGATGACTCTACTGGGACGCTGAATTGGATCCTTTGGGATCATGTTGAAAATGGCTAGCATATGATTGCATGTGGTTTCCCCCAAAATGTTTTTTCCTTGAAATATTCGTTGGTTTCAGATAAGCCATATTCCCCAGCATACAATGAGAGGCAAGTTTTTTATTTTTTGCGTGGCAGCACTCAACCACCAAACCTGCCAAGCTTCATTTATATTCTGTCCTGCCCAGCAGGTTTGAATTGAGAGTGCCAAAATGATAAATTTCCAAATTCCAACTGAAACCAGACAGTGAAGGAAGAGGTGGTCAATATCTTTTGGATGAACTTTACATAAGCAGCAGCGAGAACGGCCCGAGTCTCCATAATCGCCACAAAACCTGCTCTTGGGGAATATCTGCCAATGGGATCCTTTGCCCATATAAGATCATCCTCCTTATCAGTGATCCGGATGTTAGCTTCCTCCAATGCCCCCACGAAATGCAGCCATTCCCTACCCCATATTTCGTTTATTCCCACATTCTCAAAGGCTAGCCACTGCATGTTTGGCCAAGTCGGGCGTCCCACGGCCGCAATGTGGGAAAGCTGTGTTACCACCACCGCCATTAGGTCTTGTCGCATCTCTCTAGGTAGGATGTGTGCATTCCCACTTCTAGCCCAGGTATCAGAACCAATTTTGACCTGAGACCCATCCCCAACTTTCCAGGATAATCCTTGCTTGATAATGTCAAAGGAGTGGGAAATGGCTTTCCAAATGCTCGAAGCCCCCGTGATGTTGTGACTGGGGCTACGAATCCATTCTGATATTTATATGGGGTGGATGTACTTGTTGTACACAACCTCCTTCCATAAGTTGTTTGTGGTTATGATTTGCCATCCCATTTTTGCTCCAAGGGCTTTTGGCGAAATCCTGGGGATCCTTCAGCCCCCATCCTCCCCATTTTTTGTGTTTGGCAATCCTTTCCCATTTAACCCAAGCAAAAGATTTTCCGGCATTTTGACCCCGCCAAAGGAATCTGCAATAAATATTTTGGATTCTACGAAGAATTCCCTCAGGAATCCATGCCAGTGACATCCAATAGATTGGTATTGCCTCTAGAACTAATTTTATTAGGGTAAGCTTACCGCACGAGAGAGCCATTTCTGTTGCCATATATTTATTTGGTTTTTGATTTTTGTTCGTAGCCACGATTAGTCTGCAATACGATACTTGTTTGGCTTTAGTCCGAATCCCAAATATTTCAGGCCTGAATCTAGATCTTGCTTGACGAAACTGAAATGTTGGGAGACAAATCTTTGTTCATTTTGGAGACAGGAGTTAAAAATGATAGTTGATTTTTCATAATTCGGCTCCATACCTGTGGCTTTAAAAAAGAGAGATAGAATTGACTTGAAACAAGAGGTATCACGATAAGAGCCATTTAAGAAAATAAGAACATCATCTACAGATAAAAGATGTGAGATAACAATTTTATCATTGATTTCAACCCCTCCCAGGGTTCCATTTGATCTTGTCGATTTTAAAAGTCTTTGAGGCCTTCCATAATCAGAAGGAATAACATCGGGAGAAGGGGCATCCCTGTTTGAGGCCTCTCTTGGCATGGAAAAAATCTGAACCTGCCCCATTAATTAGGACACTAAAAGAAACAAAAGTGAAGCAACAAACTATCCAATTGATGAATTGATGAGGGAACCCGATATGGGTGAGCACGAGTTGTAAATTAATCCAGTTCACTCTATCAAAAGCCTTGGATAGATCGATCTTAAGGATAACAACTTTCTTGGATAGAGTTTTAATCGAGTGAAGCATTTCTTGAGCGGCGCCTATGGCTTCATGAATTTGACGGTGGCTGAGGAAGGCAAATTGTTCTTTTGAGATCATCCTGGAGAGGATTGGCTTAATATAAAGGGTGATGATCTTGGAGGTAATCTTGTAGACATAATTGCAAAGGGAGATGGGTCTAAAGTCATCAAAGGATTGGGGCCTATCCACCTTGGGGATGAGGGCAATGAAGGTAGAATTGAAAGCCTAAGACACCCTTCCACTTGTTCTGCATTCTTCAATGGCTAGCAGTAGGTCCTGCCCAATGAGATAAAAAAAAGTTGTGTAGAATTCGATGGGCCAACCATCAGGCCCTGGGCTTTTGTCTTTGCTGAAGCTTTTTAATGTTGCTTCCATTCCCCACAAAGAGATCGGTTGATTTAGTGCCTCTCTTTCCTTATCCTCAACAAACCGAGGCACGACTTCCGTTACTTGAAGGATCTCAAGAATATTTGTTCCCCTTGGACTTTTATAGATGTTTGAGAAGTACCTAACTCCCATGTCCGCAAGCTGGGCAAATGAGTTGGCTTCTCTGCCATTTTAGTCTTTTAGTTCCCAGATTGTATTGATCGCTTTCCTACCCCTGGCGAACTGTTGGAAACATTTTGTATTTTCGTCACCCGATTTTAACCATAAAGCTTTGCTCTTTAGGCACCAGGTCTCCTCGATCCTTCTCAACAACCTGATCCTTTCTTTCTCCAGGTTTATAAGATGATCCTTCGATTGAAGAGAGGCATAACTGGTCAGTCCCAGTGATTCCAGATGTTTTAGCTCTGATTCAATCTAGTTTAGCTCCTCACCATCCCTTTTCTACTTGGCCTTAACCCAACTATAGTTTTTTCTTTTAGTCGGGCAAGGTTGAGTGATATGACCGTCGTTGGGGGAGGACCTGCATCCCGACTAAAATGAGTCCAACAATCCTTAACCATAACATGGAATTCATCATCGCTGAGCCATGCTGCATTATATTTGAATGGGGATCTAGGTTTGAGGTTTGCATCCTCGATTTCCAGGAAAATCGAGGAATGGTCAGAGCATCCCCCCGAACCAACCCATTGACGAATATGTGCGAGGCAATTTAATAATGGAAATTTGATTAGGAAACGGTATAGCCGTCATGCAAGGGCATCCTCCCCTGTTTTGCGATTCCTCCAGGTTGGCATGATGTGAGCTGAATCAATGCTTATAAGGTCATGGCCATCCAACAGGTTTTCAAAGAACCCCGTTAAAACATCTAATTGGGCCCTATGACCCCATGACTTTGCAAGCCCAAGGGAGAAATTAAGGTCTCCCCCAATGATCAGATTCTAGGCTTGCATAAAGTCCTCCTGAAGTAGACTCTCCCAGAAAACCTTTCTATTCAGACAGGGCCCATAAATGTTAATAATCCTTAGGGGGATATTAAGCGAGATGGAAATGAAATCAGCTCCCAAAAAACCTTTTCCTCCCCAGGCATTTGAGATCTTGATTGATTTTTTATTGAAACCAACGACACAACCCCCCGAATGCCCTCTCACATCCAAGAAAAAGAATTCCCAGTTTGACAGGAAGGAAATTAGGGTTTTATGTACCAAGGGACCATCACCTAGGGTTTCTTGCACTAATAGGAAGTCCATTTTTTTCTGATAAACATAGTCTTTTCAGCGCCAATTTTTTATACGGGCTGGCTAAACCCCTGCAGTTGAAAGAGAGGCCTTTCATGGGCAACCTTTGCAGTGTTCTCCTTTGCTATAAGGACCTGGTCTATGGGAGTCTGGATTCCTGAAGCCACCTCAAGGCTGGCCCTTTTGATTGCTTTTGAGAGACGATATTGTCTGTCCCGAGGGGCCTTGGGAGGAAGGGGAGGGTGTGGGTCCTCATCCAGTCCGAAGGCATGGAGGGAGGGTGGATTGGAGCATAGGTTGTAACAGTGGGTGGTACCAGAGGTCGAATCCCCAGATGGGTCACCAGAGAGATCCTGATAGACAGTAGAGCAAGGGGTATTCAGGATGGGCGCAGGGGCAGAAGCCACAGGGAAGATGACGGGGCTCAATTTACCAAGATTGGAAGCAAAATTTGAATTACAATTTGAAGATGGAGTAACAGATAACATGCATTCATTTGTAAAATGAGTATGGAGGGGAGAAGAGGTACCCGAAAAGCCAATGTTTTCCTTAGTGCGCGCTCTGGTAATTGGGGCTTCCATGGACCAAGTGCCTGATTCGGGTTGCACAGAAGACGACTCGTCCAGACCCTTCCTCGAGCTGCTCTGAAGCGCGTTGAGATCCTCCATCCCCAACTCTGTTTGAATACAAGTTGCTGCGAAGCATTTCGTGGGGCTCAACCTTCTCCGAATGACCAGGGGGCATGATTTGTAAAGGTGGCCAACCTCATGGCATCTCCGACACCTGAAGGGAATGCCCTCATAATCCAGCTCCCGCCAACGGATAATGTTGCCCATCTAGAAGCGATAACTTTCCACCAAGCCCTCTCTTGTGTCCAGGGGAATAAGTATTCGAGCCATTGTCACAACCCTCGAGTCCATATACGATCTATCGTGATCAAGGTATGCGCCCAAATAGTCGCCTATCACCCAAAAGATATCCTCAGACCAGAATTGTAGTGGGAGCCTCGGCAGCCGAACCCATATTGGCCCTGCGCCTAGGCTTTCCTTCTCTGGGTCGAACAGAGGTGTCCAACGTTTGAGGAGGACCGAGATCATTTCCAAATGCCAGTAGCAAGTCAACACCCAGTTCACATGGTTCGGCTTAGAGAAGATTAGGGTAAACCAACCCCTGGGCATTAACAAAACCGTGGGAAGTTGTTCTAGTACATTGCCCCATACTTCCATTGTCCATCTCTTCAATTGACCCGACGAATAGTTTCGACCTCGGACTCTGCCCACCAACACTGTACTTTCTGTCAATGCCGATTCCTTCCCCCAAAACGAGCAGACGACCCCTTTCCCTTGCTTTGGAAAGTTTGGATTTCTTACTAGTCTTCGCCTTTGGGCCTAGGTCGTAGTGTTATTGTCATTCAACTCTCACTGGGTTATCATTGGAGCCCGAGGCACAGGTCTCGTCCCCCTCCACTTCCTTATTCGCTATGCCTTCAAAAAATCTTGAGGGCGGAGCATTGCTTCCGAGTGCGAAATTTGGGAAACCTTCTGTGTAGGGTTTGGATCTGCTAACAGGGATGTGCTCTGTTGCCTGAGGATTTGCCGGAGCGGTTGTGCCAAGACCCAGTCCTTCCGACCCTGCTACCAAGAAACCCTCTCTGTTCGAAAAACCAATTGGTCGCTGGTTTTGCTCACTCCGTGTTAATAACTTTGAAGGCAACGATATTGAGAGGAAAGGTGAGCTTGTGCCTTCAACTAGGTCTATAAACCCCTCCAAAACAGCCGCGGCCGGTTGAGTGAGGTCCAGGTCCTGTAGTGACGCTTCCATATCCTTCATCTCTAACCCGTGCTCGCTTACATGATCTTTCGATGGAGTGGGTGAAGCCAGAAACAATTAGCGTAACTCCACTCAAATGTCAAAGTATGTAAAACTGTCCAATGAATAATCTTCTTCGTAACCCTCCTACATCCTTTCATATTCTTTCTTATAAACCATAACCACTAAAACATCAAAATATAAAATCTCTTTTAACATAGTATATCCCTTTTAAGTATAAAATATTTTAAATATTATATATATACTTTTAAATATATGTTAAGATATATCTATTAAGAGTGAATGGTTAGGTATTTATTGTTTGCTGTTTGTTTGTTTGTTTTTTTTCTTCTATTTGCGATTCTCCTCTTTTCAAGTACTTAATCTTTCACGAGTCCTATGGACTAGTTTGATCATTATTAAGATTAAAATGAAAAATATAAACATATTACACATGGCAAAGGATCTCATTAGAGCTACTTTCCCGGTTTAAATATTTAAAAATAAGATAAAGTGGAGAGATCCAGGATGAGCGGGCCTTCCCGCAAGGATATGCGGAGATTCCACGTGGCCAAGCATGTTCACCGTTGGAACAGTGTTGCCGCAAAACTAGAAACGAGCGCCGGCGGGAGGCTTCTGACCGGAGACAATCGAAACTGGTGACCGTGGAAAAAGGCGTTGAATATTGAAACCATTGGGAAAAAACGAGGTTGCATCTGCGACGGATGACCGGTCGCAGACCGGAGACCACCCTCCCAATTAAAATAAACCGCCCCCCAAAAATAATGCCTCTTGCTGGCTGAACAGAGAAGGATAAGCTGAGCTCCATCCATGAAATTCTCTGATCGGCCATGGTCGTAAAGTAAGGCTATCCTGCTTTCTGGTTATCGTGGGGTTGGCAGATTAATAAATAGGGCTAACAGATGAAGGAGGCCGTGCTAGCTTGGGGATGGAGGCGGTGAAGAGTCGGTGTCATGCATGTCATGCGACGTCTCAAGAGCTTCGCTTCCGGCCGTTCCTCCGTCTCTGATCCTCTGGTTAAAATCACTTCAAACCCTTTCCTTTGGATATTATATGCTTCCTTGACCGTCTAATGAATTTCTGTTTTTTTTTT
>APFE030773705.1:113357-142980 GCA_000404065.3 Pinus taeda
AGGAAGGAGGATGCTACTTCAGTAGAGGTAGTGGATGCCATTGTTTATCGACAGTTGGTGGGGTCACTTATGTATCTGGTCAATACACGACCCGATATATGCTATGCTATTAACCAGCTTTCACAAGCTATGGCTAAGCCTACCAAGCTCTTCTGGAAGGCGGGCAAGCATGTATTGCATTATATCAAAGGCACATCGGGATATGGATTGTGGTACAGACAGGAGGATGAGGTGAAGTTATGTGGCTTCACGGATGCAAATTGGGCAGGAAGCCCAATGGACAGAAAGAGCACATCTGGAGGGATCTTCAGTATCGGATCGACAGCAGTTTCTTGGTACAGCAGGAAGCAGAGATCCGTGGCACTCAGTTCCGCAGAGGCCGAGTATATGGCAGCAAGTTTGGCTGCATGCGAGGCTATATGGATGAGGAAGATCCTAGTCGGGTTATTCAGGTCTCATTTGGATCCTGCTGTGATTTACTGTGATAACCAGAGTTGCATTAAACTCTCAGCTAATCATGTATTTCATGATAGATCCAAACACATCGACATCAGGTACCATCATATCAGAGATTGTGTACAGCGGAGAATCGTGTTACTTTCATATATTCGCACGGAGGATCAGGACGCTGATATCTTGACAAAGGCGCTCACCAGGAGCAAATTCGAGTACCACCGAGACAGGATAGGGGTTGTTGGTAATCCATATCTTGTTGAGAGGGAGTGTTGAGATTGCAACAAGATGATGGAGCTTAGTGGAAAGAATTCACCTTCACTAAGTGGGCCCGCAAGCTATTTTTGGCGCAAACTCTATTTTTAGACTATGTCTATTTTAGACATATGGATCATGGTCTATGAGTTGCAGGACGCTATTTGTGGATGATTGGTCAAGTTGGTAAAAATAGATGGACTTCTATTTTTAGACATATGGGCAGAGTCTATTTTTATACTGTCAGGCTAAAAATAGAGCAATCGAATATTATTAGCCCTTAATAATATTTGGACTATAAACATTATCTTATTCTCTTGGAGCACTTTAGTTCGAGCTACAGATGTGGCACATGCAACTGCTAGAAGGAAATACGTGGTTCCTATGGGTTAACTTGAGCTATTGCATAGAGGACTTCAGTTAGGGCTTCAGTGATTGAGTTCTGTGGAGTTGGATCAAGAGTTGATGGAGTTGTGTTCAGTTTGACTTAGTTGAACTAGTTGTAGTTAGTCTAACTGGCAAATAGACTAATGTTGAGTGGTGTGAATTAGTTATTAATTAATTCACTAATTATTAACTCATAAAGCAACTGAAGAATGCATCAGTTAGCTCAGTGCATGGACAGTTCAGTGGAGACAAGTGTTAGAGGTAAGTGAAAGGGCAAGACAACTATCAGTTGTGACTATAGTTGTGCATATGATTTGCACAATCAGTGGGATAGAGTTTCCAATGAGTATTGCGTAGTGTTACACAAGGGAAAAACGTGAATGGTTTAGCTATTCTCATTCATTCTCTATGAAAGATTGCGCAGTGGAGGCAGGCAAGCTGCAGAGGTGATTTGAGCCAGTGATTGATTCATATCTATGTTGTATTGTGTGTAACAGGTGGAGATAGTACTGAGTACTTGCGAGGAGTATTGTACTATGTATTGTTACATGATCTCAATCAATATAATATACAGATAGTTGTGGGGTTTTCAGCTTTATGCTTTCCCCTGGTACATATTGTGTTGATATGTGTGATTGATGCTTCAATGTGCGCATGTGTATGTTTCTGAATACTGCTAAATTGATGATCAACGTAGATGAGATTATGTATTATGCATGCATTCCACAATAGTGTATAATCAGGATAATCTCGGTTGAATAAGTGTCATATTATTCATGAAATTTCTACAATTCATTAATCTCATAAAAGTCGTAGGTGCATTAGTAAGACCAAAATGCATCACATGCCACTCATACAGTCCATGGTTTTCCTTAAAGGTGCTTTTTCACTCATCCCCTTCTTCAATTAAAATTTGGTGTTGTCCACTCTTTAAATCAAATTTTAAAAAATATTCATCACCACTCAAACAATCAATCAAGTCACCAATTCATGTAAGTGGAAACCTGTACGTGATTTTGATCTTTTTTATGGCTCTTGAATCAATGCACATCCTTGACCTAACATCCTTCTTCAAATTGAGCACTATTGGTACAACACAAGGAATCAAGATTTCTTTGATGCAGCCTTTGTGTAACAACTACTAAACTTGCCTCATTACCTCCTCATTTTCCTCTGGAGTTATCCTATAAGCTTCCTTGTTTTGAAGACTTGATCCTGGGATTAAGTCTATGTGATGACTAATTCTTTTATTGAGAGGCTAATTGTTTGGTAACACATGAACAAATATGCCAACTAAATCATCTACCATGTTTCTAATTTCATGAGGAAAATAATTTAAATTGGTGTTTGTAAGGATTACCTGAGGCTTCCTAATTAAAGAAAAATGTACCTCCTCTTTCTTGGCTTATTGCAATAGTTATTTCCCACTTATTAGCAATACACTTGGACCCAATTCATCTTCACCTTATTCATTTAGCAACGGTAACAAGGTGTGACTTGGACCATATTTCTAAAAGGTATAAGTGCTTCTTCTACCCTCATGGATAAATTTATTGTCATATTTCCATGTTCTCCCCAACAAAACATGGAAAACATCCATTGACATCACATTACATACAATTTCATATTTATACTTCCAAATTTGAAATTATACCTTACATTGTTCATTAACTAAAACTTGATGGCCTTTTTGCAACCATGATACCTTGTAAGGATGAGGGTGTGTTTTATCCCTCAAATTTAATTTTTCTACCATTTTAGTGGATATAAGTTATCTATAATACCACTATAAATTACAACATTATATCATTTACCTTTATATTTTCACATAATCCTAAATGGAATTCTTAATTGAGTTGTTTCTTTGACTTCCTTCTCTGCTTTAATCAACACTTTCTTCATCAACAAAGACTCCAAGGTTTTAGAAAATTCTTGAATTATGGTTGGATTATGATTCTCCTCCTTTGCTTTGCAACACCACCTCTTCAGCCTATTGGTGCATTATCAAGATATTCCCAAGACATATGTCCAAATTTCTTGCATCTAAAACATATGGGTTGATAGTATTGACCTCGCCTTCTGCCTCTAGAGAATGATATTCTTCCTCTTGAATAAACTTCTCTTAGTGATTGGCTACTGGAGCTTCCTTATTCTTCTTTTACAGATTGGACTCTTCCTCTTCCACTTTGTTGTCCTTTTTCATTTGCAATAATCCTTCTCAATTTCTTTGACTTTGATTTTAAGAAATGTTATCTTTTCCTTCAGGGTAGCTTGATATGTATCCTCAATATTTTCATATAAAAATATGATCTCATCCTAAATATAAAATATCAAATCATTAATGCACCTGACAACTTTCTTAGCATCATCTTATACATGACTAGCTCTAATATTCAATTTATAAAAGTTTGTGTATTCTTTGACTAACATAGACCTTTGTCTAAGGTTCTATAACTATTTAAAAATATTTATTTGATAATCATTGGGTAAAATTCACCTCTAAGGTTCACAGCCATTCTATCCCAAACTATAATTTTGGACCTCTCTTTCCTTCTTTGTTCTACTTATACTTCATCCCACTATAGAGTTGCATGCCCTTTGAGTCTAGTCATTGGATAAATGAATTACTTATCCTCATCAACACCCTCATAATCAAAATATTTATTTAAAGCATTTATCCAATCCATTAGAATTCATTTTGCCTTCATGCAATTGTACCTCCATTTTCAGTCTAGTAGACATATTGGCCATCATTTTCAATATTTTCTCCTTTGTTGATTCTTACACTTCTTCCACAATAGAAGAATATTCTCGAGCATAACTGACATATCCCATGTCAGTTCCTCTCCTTTTTATAGTCTTGATAGCTACTATTTTCTCTTGAAGTCACCTTACTTATGCTTGCAAAGCCACATTTTCTATAGGCATGCCACAACCTACTCCTTTATATGTTCCTCGTTGATCTTCCATCTTCTTCTTTTTTCTTTGAATTTTCTCTAATAACAAAAATAATTCCAAATTTATCTTACTTTGCTTTAAGCCCCAAATTTCCTTTCTTGTCGATGCTAAGCATAATTACCCACGTAGCTTAGCACTGTGATGAATTGTCCAGTCAAATGGGGCTAGTACATCTTTTAGTCAATGGTAAGCTCTTTATTTATTTAATTTGAAATAGGTGAATAAATATTTCAACTTCCACACTCCCTACCGCATTCCAATGGAAATAACGAGACTATAATTACCGTGAAAAAGATAGTCTATCAAGACTACTAACCGATTGAACCACCCTCCACTTATCAGAAATCCTCAACCTTTGGAACCTTCCAGTTGGGTGGTGAAGATAGATAGAAACATTTATGGAATAGGCTTCCATATTTCGAGCTTGCTAATTGATAGCATTGCCCTCTCCTCATCGACATTTTTTCCCACAGTCCTTTTATGGTCTCCTTATAGGGTGGTGGTGGTATCAAGACTGTAAATGTCAAGAATGTTTCTTTTCTTGGATACTTTAGCTAACATGATATTGGATTGCGCCGACACTTAATTTCCAATATTTATTTTCCTCTAATGATTGGAAGCCAAACATAGACTAGCATAGGTTTGACATTAAACTTTGGTCTTTATCAATAAATTCAGATATGTTCTTTGTCTAATACACCCATGTTCCTATACCAGAAAGACTCTAGCCTTGGTCTTTGATATATGATTGCTTGCCTCTCGATGATTATCTTTTCACCTTGCAATAAAACCCATTGACCCTACAAGAGCACAAATATCTTCACATAAGCAGGGTTTGTAAAACATACATGAATTCATTATTGATTCAATTGTATGAAAACTTGAAGAAAAAGGGAAATACATGAATTATACAATCATGCTTGGCTACCTTTGTATACAACTCTGATCTCTTGAATTTCTCTCTCTTGATTGCATGACAAAGCTCTTTTAATAGAGATCATATATAATACAAAAAACCAAATCTAATTCCTATTTTCCCTAACCAAATCCCAAATTTATCCATTAAACATATAAACTAAAATAACACGTGACTAACCTATAACAATTTAGATTATTCTAGAATATATCTAAAATAATGTTAATTATTACAAATTTAAATGATTTAGGGAAAAAAAACTACCCTTCAAAATAGATCAGGGAACCAACTCCCTTAGTAAATGATATTTTAACCTAAGAAGGTAAAAGGTGAATTTAACTTGTAGATGCTCATACACCAGACTTCACCTACATTTATTTCTTGTGCATTAATACCATGGTCAATTTTACACATCGATGAAAACACTAGTAGAGAATGTTGTGTTGCATTTTAGAAAGGAAAATACAACTCTTGTTGTGGTGAACATTGTACTATCAATTGTTGCAAGTCCTTTTATGACCAACAAAATCCCTTTTCAACATTCTTGTGTTCAATTTTCTCAATGCACATGTATGGATAGTGTATTCTATGGTCAAAAGAGATATCTTTGTCTCTATACCCAATGGAGGCATATGCATCTATGGGGTTCTTCATATCACTATGTAATGTATGTGCAAAAAGCTGAAAGCATGGATTTTTGGTATTCAAGCAGGATGATGTGGTCGAACTGCTTGTGTTTATTGTTGAACATAGTGTCGTAAGAAAACTACCACTAGTTGTGTCTATATATTTTATAGTGAGTTAAGATTTGTGATTCTTGTGTGCTTGTGTGCTTGTGTGCTTGTGAGCTTGTGAAATAAATGATGATGGATTTTCAAAATTAGATAAAGGGGTCATGTTGTAACACTAATTAGAGTGCATTTATGTCTAGACTATTTTTCTAAATAACTGGTGAGTACAATAGTTGCCACCCATGTATCTCAGTAGATGGAAGCATGTTCATATAATGACTATTAGTTCATTTATTACAAATAGGGAATTGATTGTGGTCTAAAGAAACTATATCTTCAAGAGATCGTGTGGAAGTAAAACTTAGCATGGATGGTTGTCTAGTTAGTTTGGAAGTTGTGGATCTAGGGAAGGATCCATCATTAGTTGTTGAATACATGAGAGAGATCTGCTAATGATATTATGTGACATCTTGTGGATGTTTCTTAGTAATTGAATTCAGCAAATCAATTATCTGGGAGTTTAGGAATGGAATTTAGGAATTCATCTTGCTATTTATACCTTTACAAATGTTATGAGATGACTAGACGGAGTTTACTCTACATGATTTCGTAAATGATTAGAGATGCAAGACTTTTCGAAGAAAGAAAATCAAAGATAAGAACTCATTAAGGGAGGGTGTTAGAGATAATTTTTCTTGTGCATATTGAATGGTGTTACTCATCATAAAATGTAATTGTTACATGAGTTTTTTTGTTGTTATTTAGTTGAGTTTGAGAGATTTAGTCCAACTAAAATAGCTCCTAGTTTAGTTTTTGATTGAGATATTTTCTCAAATAATTGGTTGTGTGGTTAAGATAGTATTTGTACCTTAAACCAACACTTTTGTATTTATAATTTTTTTTGATATAATATATAAGATATTTTTCTCTGTGAAAATATTTTTATTTGATGCTTATCATGGATTGATGTCTATTGGTGTTTACTAGCCATTTAATTTATATGGATGCACCAGTAATAGTCATAGATAGAGGGTTGATATTTATCCCAAAGGTAGTTATGCCCATTTTACTTTTCAATTTAGTTAAGAACAATGTCATATTAACAAATGTTAGATTTTGCTTCCATTTAGTTTTTATTTATGGCATTGAACTCTTATTGTTTATTATTGCTTTATTATGTTTTTCTGGTTACATTTTTTAAATATATTTCTTTAACTCATATATAATTCTTTTTATGATAATAAATAATAATAATTTAAAATAAAGTATCCCACACCAGAAGCTGAATTGGTAATCACCATTGATATGAAGTATTATGTGAATTGGTAATCGCCATGATATAAAGTATTATGTAAATGATGAGATTTCAAGTTAAATCCCCTTGGGTCAAGCCAACAAAAGAAATAAAAAATAAATTTTTAATTTTTTATATTTTTTTTAAATATAGACAATATTAAATGTATTAGGACACAAGTGTTTAGATTCTTATAATAAATTGATGTGTATTTAATTTATATGATTGCACTAATTTCTTTTTTTGACTAGATCGGTTACTTATATATTATAAAAACTTCGAGGACTATGTCCGATTACATATGAGGGGAAAAACATGGAGGAGAGGATCCAAAATGGGTGCGCAGACCCTTGATCCTTGTTGTTAAAAACACGGTAAGTGGCTTGAAATAGGTAACGGCTATATTGCCGAACAAAAGAACCTGCTAACCGACAAAATTTACAATGCATATTTCCTAAGGATGTTGTTGGTTGACTGAGTCATCAGGCTGAGCTTCTTTTCTTGCGCTGGCCCTAGTCGAGGCTTCAGCTTGCATGCTCTAGGTTAATGTCTTGATGTGGGATATCGCTTCCTCCATGTGATTGCATCTTTCCTTAAGTGCCTCGATCTCTGCTTTCTGCTTCTCCAGCTTCTTCCTTTTGGACCTGCTGTCTGCCTAGAAATCCTCTTTGAGTTCATTGAAGCGTTTGATGAATCTGGCAATCATAAAGGTATGTGCTTTGCAAAGGGTGCATTCACTGTTTGTGATGACTTTCTCCAGAGGATTGAGTGCTGGCTCACGGGCTTCTTTCTGATCTGCCATTTCACAAATTTGATGAGAAGTAACTGAGACTTGTTGCTGCTGAAGATGGGAACAAAGGGAAGATGCGGCAGAGGGAAGTGAAGTAGGCTGAGAGGGGGGGAGCAGGATGGGATTTCTGCTCGGGAGAGGGACTGAGAAGGAGGGAGAGGTGCTGGAAGCTTGTGGGAGGATGAAGAAAGAAGGGGGAGAGCGCTGATACGAAGAAACAAGCGAAAGGTTAGTAAGAGATAAACAGTGAATGAAAGCGCCCGAGTTTACCACGAAGGGAGGTCGGCCTCCACTCTCTGGATTAGAAAGAACGTCCTCAGGAGAAAGACTGCTCTCGATGAGGGCTGAAACAGAAACCTTCGGAGCACTGATCGCTTTGTGAAGGAATGAAGAGGAGCTGCTTGATTTAAAGGATGAAGAGGGGCTTGACTGAGATTTCGGGCAGAGGGAATTCCAGACCTTGAGGTGACTGAGATGCCTGACAGAGATTTTATTGCTGGCAAGAAAGATATTGGAGTGCAGACCACCTGTTTGAAGCTTGGGAATGATGGCGGGGGTCATGAGGAGCTCGGGCTCATACTTGGGAGATATGACAATGATGTAATCAGGGGCGTAGACCGGAGAGATGAGGATCTCTGAGGTGCAGTCGAGGAGATTTGGCAGAGGATAAGGGAGCTTGGGGTTATGCGAATTTCGGGAAGAGGGAGAGCTGAAGTGACCTAGATTCTGACGAGGAAGGGTGGGGTATGACAGACTAAGGGATTGTTTTGTCGTAGGTAGTTTCAGTCTCTCTGACTTGGCCTACTGTCCTGCTGGATGCCTTGTTGGCTTGGCAATCCACCTCAGTATTGTTACTTCTCAGCACATGTTTGAAAGAGGCCCCTGTAATATCTCTAATGTTGTCCATGATCCGGTTTTTAATGTTGTTCAGAGCTGTTTGCTTAAAATCGCCCCCTAAAACCATGGCAGCTATAATAATAGCTGAGTCGCCCAAAATGATTGGATTTTGCATACCTAGTCTCTTCAGGATTGAGGTACCCAGGAAGAGGCTATATGCCTCAGCCTTGTTGTTGGACATGTTGCCCAAGCCCCATTCATAGGTCACTATAACTTTGCCCTGGTGATCCTTGATAACTCCTCCTGCACCTGCTTTTCCCGGATTATTTTTGGATGCCCCATCGAACTGGAGGGTAGGCCTCTTTTGGTTTAGTATCGTGGCTTCCTCTTTAGTGCCTCTGAGCTTCCACTCCTTCCTTTTCTGGCCTAAGTTGGAGGTGGTGTAGTTTCTTGTATCCAGGCTAAGACTGAATTTGCTGATCCATTCAGTCTCCCTTTTGTTCCAGCTTTCTTGGTCTGGTTGGGACATTCCATTGGCACTTATAGTCTCAGAGATGAGCGCTATTGTTTTTTCCAAGGTGCTGGAGATGCTGGGCTTCTGGTTGTTGAAAATGCATTTATTTTGAGTGATCCAAATTTGCCAACAGAGAGTAGAGGGGACGTTATTCCACAGTCTTTTGATAAGATTCTTGTTTTTCTTGGGGTAAGGGTAGAAGTTTCCCCAATTTTTATGAAGGGAGGTGATCTCGTCGGGCGTTTCTCCTCTACTTAGGGGGCTAGTGATGAGCTTCCAGCAGCTTTGGGCAAAGGGGCATTCAAGAAAAAGGTGGAGGCTGCTTTCTTCAGCTGCTCGGCAAAGACAACATATAGAGGGACCTAGGATGCCTCTTTTTCTGAGGTTTTCAGCTGTGAGGATTTTGCCTTTAAGGAGAGTCCAATTAAAAAACTTAACCTTCGGGAGACAATCTGATTTCCAAACCACTTTATGGAGAGCCCAATTATTAGTGACCGTGGCGTTCTGGAGGATTTTGTAGCCTTCTTTGACTCTGTAATTTCCTCCGTTGGGGTCCCAAACAAACCTGTCCTCTTTCAAATTGTTTGTAGGAGCCGAACCAGATAGAGATAACTTGAGCTCAGTCCAAATATCCCTGAGATTGTTTGGAGGGGAGAGGCGCTTCCAGTCCTGCCAACTGTTATGGTCCCAAGTGGAGATGTCATATAGGGAATTTAGGATTTTTTCTTCCAACCAAATTTGAAGAGGTCTGAGATTTTGAGTTAAATTCCTTGGTCCTGATCCCATGATTTGATCTGTCTAGATGTTAATATCTCTTCCACTTCCCAGAGCTCTGGAGATGTAATTTCTGAATTGGGGGAGGGATTTTTTAATGAGCTTCCAAACTGGAGTGCACTGCCTATCCACAATTGGTTCTGAGAGGATGTTGGAATTAGGGCCATTCAGATATTTCCTTTTGATAACTTCTGTCCACCAAGCGCCTTTCCCGTTGAGGATTCTCCAAATTAGTTTGAAACCCATCGCCATATTGGATAGTCTTGGGATTTTTATTCCTAATCCTCCTTTTTCGAACGGGAGGGTGACTTGATCCCATTTGACGAGACTAAACTTTTTGGAGTCCTGCCTTCCTCCCTGCCATAGGAAGCTTCTTATAATTATTTCCATGTGTTTATGGGTGCTTGCAGGGGCTAGGGTGACTGCGAATTGATAAATGGGGAGAGTAGAGAGAATGGATTTGATGAGGATAGTTCTTCCAGCCAGGTTGAGCCAAGTCATTCCCCAACTCTGGAGTTTTCCTCTCAGTTTTTCTATGAGTTTCACCCAGATTTCTGATTTGACCGATTCTTTTGCTAGGGGCAGTCCCAAGTACATGAAGTAGCTCCAGTTTCTTTGAGCTGGAATGTCAAGAATCGAAGAGATTCTTTGAATGATTTGCAAGGGGACGTTCCAAGTGTAAATCTTGCATTTTTTGTTGTTGAGCTTTCCTCCAGACGCTGATAGGAAGGAGTCTAGCGTTTTCTTGAATCTTTTTGCCATCAAACTCGAGGCTCCCCCAATTAGGAGAGTGTCATCTACGAAGAGCGAATGATTTATTCCCTTGGTTCCTCTTACTATACTGATTCCTGTGATTTCTTTTTGCATTCGAAGTTTTTCCAAATGTATGCTCAGAGTTTCAGCCATGATGATGTATAGGAAGGGGGAGAGGGGGCAGCCTTGTCTCAGTCCCCTAGTGCTTCTGAAATAATTGCTTGGTCTGCCATTAATCAGAGGAGCTGTCCAGGGATGAGTAATGCACTCCATGATAATGCTGATGAAATTATTGGATATCCCAAATTTCCTGAGAACTTCCTTCAGGAAGTGGTGGTTGACCCTGTCGAAGGCGTTTGCCATGTCTAATTTGATGATCATACACCTTTCCTTCCTGCTTATTCTGCTGTGGATTGCCTCTTGGATAAGAATGACATTGTCCGAGATTTGTCTGCTTAGGACAAATCCCCCTTGATTCTCTAAGATGAGGGAGGGGAGAAGGTTTTTTAGCCTATTAGCTAGGATTTTGGTAATGATTTTGTAAGAAACATTACACAGGGAGATTGGACGGAAACGGTCGAAGGATAGGGGGTTGGGATCCTTGGGAATGAGGGCTAGATGAGAGGATTTGATGTTGTTCCCCATTTTGCATTTTAAGAAGACATTTTTCACCATCCTTATGAAGTCTTTCTTGATAGTCTCTCAGTGATTTCTATAGAAAGCCACAGTAAATCCATCTGGGCTTGGAGCCTTGTCTTGCTGCATACTAAAAATTGACAACTTAATTTCCTCTTCCGTGACCTCTTGATCCAGCTCTCTGTTTTGCGAATCTGAGATTTTGTTTTCGATTGGGCTTAGAAACTCCACATTGTCCTGAGGCTGGGGGTCTGCGGATAAAAGAGATTTGTAGTGTCTATAGGCTGCCTCTTTGATTTCTTCCTGATCCCTTATCTCTTTCCCTTCCACCATGATTCTCTCTATTTGATTCCCTGCGCGTCTAAGTTTTAGACTGTTATGAAAAAAGGATGTATTTTTGTCTCCAGCCTTGAGCCAAAGACACCGGGATTTTTGTCTTTGTTCCTCTTCTTCCATCCTATTTTTCCTGTATAGTTCTTTATACATTTCATTTTCTTTGGATTGGTCCTCCTCTGTGTACTGGATTCTCTCCTTTTCCTGGTTCCATTGGTCTAGTTGTTTATGGAGGTCTGTTCTTTTTTTGTTTTCCTCTGCTGCATAGTTTCTTGCCCACTGTTTGACAACTGACCTGAGAGATTTAAGCTTGGTTTCCCAAATGTAATGGGGTGAACAAATGACTTCCTTTTCCCACTGCTCCTGAATCAGGTTTCGAAATTCTTCTTTGCTGTCCCAAGCTTTGTTGTATTTAAAAGGGAGTGGCCCCATGATCCTTCCCTTGTCGAGAGTCAGGGCTACGGGTTTATGGTCTGAGATGTAGCCTTGAATGATTTTGCTTTTGATGTTGGGGAATCTTGCAACTATTCCTTCTTGAACGAGGATTCTGTCTAGTCTCTCTTTTATGTTGTTGTTGCCAATTCTCTTGTTGCTCCAGGTGAACCTCCCGTTTTGCGGAGGGATGTCCACTAGATTATGGGTTTGGATTATGGTTTCTAGGGAATCTCTTGATGGATCTGCATAGAAATTTCCTCCTAATTTCTCATCGGCATTCCTTATTATATTTAAGTCTCCTCCAAGGAATATGTTCCTTCCTTGAACTGAAAGGAGATCTGTGGTTATTGTGTCCCAGCATGAGGCTTTATCCCTATAATGATTTGGAGCTTAGATGTTCTATATAGTATAGTCCTCTTTTGAAGCTTTGTTCTGAATGTCGATTCTTACCCACCAACTGTGTGAGTTTTGATTTGTGAGTTCCCATTTATTTTTGTTCCATATGGTTTCTATACCTCCTGATGTGCCAGCTGCACTTATCGCTGTGCCTGAATAATTTTTGCTTCTTTTTGTGTGGTTTTGAAATTCTTGGTCTGAGATTTTGGTCTCCTGGAGGAGGAGAAGATCTGGCTGCTCGTATTTAAGAAGATCTCGGACTACGTTTGCTTTTAGGGAGGAGCCCATCCCCCTACAATTCCAGGAGACCAAAATCATCATTTACCGTGTTTGGTGTGGATCCCGCTCTTCTCTTTCATCTTTTCCCTGCTTCCTTTTGATTTGTCTAGGAAGGTGTCCATTGGTTGCTGCGTTCCAGTGGCCATTTCTTTCGCTGCGTTTTCATCCCTGATTTCTTTATTAGACTTCCTGCCTACTTTTCTAGGGGGATCAGAGGAGAGGTTATTTTCTTTAGTTTTGTTTCTAGTTAAGATTCAATCCACCGTTGGGGGAGGGGAGGGCTGAGGGAGGGAAAGAGGGGAGGAGGTTACAAGAGTGTTTCCTCTGGGAGAGGGGGGGGATATGGGGTCCTCAACTAACAGGGATTCAAAGGGGTTAGAAGATGAGGGGAAAAGAGGGACTGAGCTAGACGGTTGAGAAGGAAGGGAGGAGTTTTCCGGGGGGACCTTTGAGCTTGGGCCGGGAGGGGGGTTGGGTTTTTTCTTTTTGACTTGTTCCCATGCTCCTTCAGATATTTCAATATTTCCTTCAGGTTCATTTGTTTTTGATTTACTACATCTATTTTCGAAGTGCCCATACTCATGACATACCTTGCATTTGAAGGGTAGTTGCTCGTATTCCACTTGTTGTATGTGCGTCCACTGATCTACTTTGATTTTGATGGCTTCCGGCAATCCTTTCCCCAGATCGACTTCGACAAAAATCCTCGCACAGGCATGCATGATCTCCTTTGGTTCAGACCTGTCTATGAATTTCCCAACAGCGTTCCCGATAGCCTTGACTGACTCGTCTCCCCAGCAGTGAAGCGGTAGATGGGGCAGGCGGACCCAAACTGGGACTGCATTAGGGACGTCCATCTCCGGATCGAAGTCTGGAGTCCATCTATTCAGGTAAAGACCCCGAGAGTCCATAAAATAGGGGCCATTTCTGAAAATAAGATTCCTATCCTCCTTTGATTCAAATAGGAAGGTGTAGAAGCCTCTTCCACAAAATCTGATTGCGATTTTCCCTTGCACTATCGAGTTCCAGTTGCGTTCGACCCATCTTTGGACTGATCTGGGTGAGGGCCAGAGTCCCGTGAATTATCCGACCAGGCCTCTTTCTGCTAGAGAGATTGCAGCCTTCCTTGGGAGGGAAGGAAGAAGGGAAACTTCTGGGATTTCATCTAATTTCTTGATGAACTTGGAAGCGGAAGGATGGATTTTGCCTGTTGCATTCTCAGGGATGAGAGAAGCAAACTGTTTCTCGAAATCTTCTGTATCCAAAGGCGGGGGATCCGATTCCGCCATTAGAGAGCCAGATCGCAGGGGGAGCAAAGAGGGAGGGGGCTGCCGGAGAGGAGCCCCGGAGCTGGAGTTGAGCAGGAGGCCCAGGCAGGAGGGGGCGAATAGTAGGGGCCCTGGCAGCTAAGGATCACGGGCCTAGCAGCGGAGCTGCTAGGCGCAGAGCTGGAGGCGCAGCAGCAGCAGAAACCCTAAGCAAACGCAGAGCCAGGGTGCGTGCGCGATCTCCGATCAATCATATAATTGCACTAATTTATTATGTAAAAATTGTATTTAATAAATTTTAAAACGTAAATCAAATAATAATATTTTACAAAATATTTTAATTGTTATTATAAATTAATACTTATTTAGTTTACATGATTACATTAATTTATTTTATCACAATGTGTTTAATTTTTTCTGGATTATAAATCAAATAATGAATATTATTAAAATATTTATTGTAACCTTATTAATTTAATCTCTTACTCTACTCTATCATTACAAGAGAATATAACACAGTCTCGAAATTTTAGTGCTAACCAACAAAATCTACTTAACAAATATACATTTAACGCAATCAAACTATTCGACTTTTCCCCTAATCATAAATTATGAGAAGTAAATATAATACAGAAAAAACAGCCTTCAGGATTGGTTTAGTTGGTAAAGTCTCAATATTTAAAGCAATTTGGATCGAGAGGTCAAGAGTTTAATTATCTGGACAATTTTGGGGTCACGTTTAGTGGTTGAATTTGTAGGAAATAATTTTTTTGAGTAGTTAAAATAAAAAGTGATTTTTTCAAATAAATTTCAACATAGTTATCATTTATCATTCATGTTATCACCAATAATCTTGGCTAAACCACAACCAGAAAATTCTTTAGACACCCTTAAAATCAAGATCAACGTGTGAATCAGACATATTAGTCACCAATATTTAGGGTCCTCCAACTAGAAAGAAGAAAAAAAAACCAATAAAACACCAAACACGAAAAATCCTTTAGACATAGAAATACTTTATTTTGTATAATTTGTTAACATGTCTTCATAGCTTGTAAGAATTTGTGTGATTACAAAAAAAACTTGATAAGTAAAAATTTCAAAGATGGTGTAATTTGTTGCACTCTCTTTTATGCTACTCGTTATCTTGTCGTGCCGGTTTATGAAAGTCATAAATAATTCACTGTGCTTTATGAAAGTCATAAATAATTCATTGTGCTTACAAAAATCGAACAGTAAGTCTTGAGGAATTTTTTGTTAAGGAAATTAAGTAGAGAGGATGATTCTTTTAAGAATTAAATAGCATTATCCTCGATGGGGTGCGTACGGTATTGATAAGGGTTTTTTGGGATGAAATTTTTATGTATTTATGATGAAGGGGCGCGACTTTCCCCATTATGTAATGACATGGATGGCCCTAGATGACCACTTTTTGTTATAAATTAGCTCTTGTGATGGCTTTTAGGGTATTTTGCAAAGACGAGATGGGTGGAGGTAACATCGAGATCTCGACCTCCTATTGTTGGTGGGAATCTGGTACACTACGAGTTAAATCTTTCTATGGGTGATTTCGGTTTTGTGATGGTGGGTTATTGGCTTGTTGAGGTTCTGTGGATGCGGTGGATGGTGGGTTATTGGCTTGTTGAGGTCTTGTGGATGCAGTGGTGAGAGGGTGCTAAAGCTAGGTGTGTGGAAGTTATGCCATGGATTTTGTTCTCGGAGTTCAGTGACCTGTGGAGGCACTTCTCCTTCAATCCTTGTGAGGCGGTGCAAGTCTTTTTCTCCCTCATCTTATTTTTCTTCTGTGTTGTGTTTTTGGTTCATTGGTTTGGGGTTTCAAGAATCCTTTCTGTGGATTGGGAGGGTTGTGAGCAACACTTGTATTTGTTCTCTAGTTATCTCAAGTGACTTTCTTTCATGATCTTGTTGAGAAAGTTTGGTATTGGAATGACTGTGCTTGACTTCTTTGTTAGTCTAGGGGTTCTCAATGAAAAATTTGGGGCTTGTTTAAGCCTCCATCCATGCTCTTGGTATATCCTTATTCTAAGATTTTACTGTAAAGTTTTCCATCGAGAAATCATGACTTTGTTTTTGGCTTTGTGTTAGGGTATTTGGGTAATGATATGGCAGTGTCTACTTATGTGGGAGTTGAGATGGTGAGCCCTTCAAGTGGCATGGTCTATTTGATGATTCCAAGAGATGAATTTGTAGGGTGGTGTGAAAGCCTTGGGGTAGTTGTGGTTGTGAATTCTCCTATTTCGTTGCAAGTTGTGGAAGTTATAGCAATTGCTACAGGTGTGAACCCTCTTCTCCCTTCATACCACCCAAGCAATGCATGCATTGTAGGCAGGGGGTGGGGCAAGCAGCCCGCAAGGTAGCATAGAGTGAGGGTTTTCACCCAAGATTCTACTGTTATGTATTTCAATGTTGTGCCATCTGAGACAAGAAGAGAAATTCACAAGCTGGAAACCCAAGTTGCGGTGGAGAAACAATTCCATTCAAATTATGAAATTATGAATGAGGTATCTACATGGATTCTAGATCATGGTCACACAAGGTAACCGAAGAAGTATTTGGATTCACTCGCATTACACTTGCACATGAAAATTCTGCTAGGGTTGTTTTTGAAGGACAAACAAGTTGAGAGGTATAATGTTTTTTTCCTCGGAAGACATTAAAAGAATATTGAGTAATCAACACTTCACCGCGGATAAGTTGGATGCAGGGCTTGCCCATGTGAAAGGACACTTACAATGTGACTCTAACACTACCTCGAAGATGAGTTTGAATTATTCTCTTGTGTGTCACCTTTTTAGTTCTTTGTTATGTATGGTTTGGACAATCTAGTAATAAGGGCTTTTGTAATCCAAATCTAATTATATGACTAATTTTTAAATTAAAGTTTATTTATGACTAATTTTTAAATTAAAATTTATTTAGGAAAGACTAATCTTTGGGAACCTTGGTAGCCCAAGAAATAGATAGAGAAATAGCTAAGCCATAAACCTGTTTTGATAATATAAAATACTAATTTTTTTTTTTAAATTAATGAGGAAATAAATATAAAACTAAACCACAAATTAATTTTTATCTCGATGATTAAGAGGAATGAATTAATTTTATCACAAGTGATAACTTGCATGAACGTACTGGCTTACATCTCTCGTTTTAATTGCTTTCTTCGCATGTTCTTCTCAATTGAATTGCGACTCTCCCAAGGCCGGTGCCATGAAAACGAAATCTCAACGGTTGAGGTGAGCGGGGCCGTTGCCATGAAAACGAAATCTCAACGGCTGATTTGAGCGAGGGCCGTTGCCATGAAAACGAAATCTCATCGGTTGAGTTGACGGAATGAGTAACCTACCCCCGAAATCTCAACCGTTCACATGACAGAGTTGACGGAATGACTAACCTACCCCCGCAATCTCAACAGTTGACATGACAGGATTGCTAGATATTAGGGAAATGGTACGTTGGGAGCATCCGTAGTGCGGATGATTTTTGCACCTCTTTTTGACAAAGTAGAATAACTGGCTGGGTTTTAAAAATTACGAGCAGTTTCCAAATTTACGCATTAATTTTTGTTACCATATAAAGTGTGTTTGCGTCCATGTAAAGTATGTATGTGATAATGAGGTTAAATTGTTCGGTGAAAGACCCTAATAGGGTAGCATGAATGATTTTTTAGTTTTTTTCAATTTTTTTTTTCACAAGGGAGTTGATGAAAATTAGAGAATTAGTCTTTAATTGAGCAATAAGAATTTTGGCTCTCCAATAGATATTGGCCTCTATGTATGCTTTTGGTTGATGACTATGAGTGGGATTAAATACTTCAATATAACATTTTTTCTTTCTTCCTAGTTCCTTGTCCCAGGTAGGCTTGTGGAATATTGGACACGTGTTAAAGCAAATCCCATTTACTAAACCATTTGTTATTTTGTTGCATCCAAGTTTTTTTTGTTACACAATCTGTCATTAAAGACATTTATTACGAAATTTGTGTTCGAATAAAAAAATTAAATTACTTAAAATTTAATATTAAAAAAAAAAAATGAAATATAGTTTTTATTAATATATATATATACTATTTTAAAAAATTTAGATAAACAAAATTATAGCACTGTAAATCTCTCACAAACTCATTTTGTTTGTCTAAATATTTTAAAATATATTATAAAAATAATATATTTAAACATTAATAAAATTTATACTTCTGAATTGTTTTCGTATTAAATTTTAAGAAACCTAATTTTTCCAAAACCGAATCAAATTCGAACTCGAATTTGCTAACTATTCTATGTCGTTCATGGGTGAAATACTACATACTACTAAAAAAAAATGCATGGTTTGTAGACGTTCTAGTCTAATTATTCCTGTTATCCAAAACAATCTATGGATAGGCCTGAAAGTTTGTGCATATTAGACAATGATGATTTCCGTTAACATGAAATCTAACGTCTATCTGGTGGGGGCGGGTAGGTTTTAGGGAAACACCCTATTCTACTTCTATCACTTTATATGAACTTTATTTCCATATTTAATAGCATTTACAGTTATGAATTTAAATATTGAAACCACTAATTTAGGCATATTATTTATTTATTCATAAATATCTAATTAATATTTCAATGAATAAATAATAATAAAAATGATTAAAAAAACCAGTTCAATTATATCTAAATGTTTATAGATTAATTATAAATTTACATTCAAAATAAACTCTAAAGAAATATATAATTTTTGTTGTCATGGAAAAAATTGAAAAAAAAAAAACTTTAAGCCATACCATTCAAACCTTTCTATATTTTTATAATAAAAAATATTTTCAGGATTATTTTCATAAAAACAATAAACGTTGCACTAGAATTAAAGCCAAATATTATATAAATATATGCAATTAATAAATCTATTCATTAAAGTGCTTTAGGTTGCACCAGAAAATATTTCTGTCGTTTTCAAACGGTTTGGAGTACATCTTATTTTGCCTCAGGTTTGACAATTATCGGAAAATGCCAGACTACATATATGAAATCAGATTGAAGAAAAATTATACATATTTCAAATGTTTGGTTCCTGCATACAAGTCAATGCGATATACAAAACTACATACAATTACTCTTACCTCTTTAGAAGGCTGATCAAGGCCTTAAAATACAAAATATTTATATAACATTATTAAATAATATTACTAAAAGATGTAATAACACTATTTAACCAAAAATATTTTTTTTGCTAAGTAAGAGTAATCTATTAAAAACCTCGATGCGGGTGCTTTAATGCCATATTAATGGAGGGATTATTCCGCGCCGACATCTGGTCCTGTAGATGGCAGGATCGCACATTATCCCAAGCTCTCCCGCTAATGAAGCAAGCTCATAATGGGTACCTGCAGATCAATTTGCATTCGGTATTGAATGAGTCGTTCGTTCGAGACACTTCGCCTAAAGTTTTATTTATGGATGCCTCAACTCTCTCCGCTATTATTTCCCTCTGGCCTCCCAACATTAGCTTGCCTCAGACCCTGCATCCTTGCAGTGCTCCGAAGGCTCCGTTGAATGTCTGGTTCATGACTCTTAATCGGCTCCCTTACCTCGGCTCCTGCTTTGTTTCGCCCTGCTCTTCATCTCCATCAAGCTACCTTGATACCTTGACAATGGTGCGTCGCCACGGTAGTTGTCGCCCTGGTGGTAGTCGTGGAGGTCGTGGGCGTTCTCAGCCTGCTCCCTGCCTGCTATTCCTCTGGCTTCGGTTTCCCCTCCCTCTGACAATGGCAAGCCTTTCCCGCACAACTCTTTCCAAACCACCCACTTCAAATTTCAAAGTCGCCTCAATAAACCTATTCTCTCGGCCAGCATCACTGTAATTTTTGCGGAGGAAGAAGCTCGACCTAATGTTTTTGTGCATACCTCGGCAACGCAGACTCAGGGTGAAAGCGAACAGCAGGGGGAAGACATTGGCATTGTGTTCAATTGTGGTGATTTGCAGGCTGAGGGAAGTGTCCTTGATGTCTTCAAGCCACCAGACAGCAACCTCCAAGAAGTATCAGCCTCTGTTCACCAGGGGAGTGGTTCCGGCGGCATTCGCCGTTTGGCAGCTCTTCCAGGTGGCAGCGGTATAGATGTTGAGGACACTGTTGATGACTCGTGGATGGGCAATCCATGCCCGGTGGAGGAGGAAGCTCAGGACCATGAAACAATCGCTTGAAGCCTCCTGGGCCATGTCTGATTCCCCTGTTCCTCTCTTCACTCTTTCGTTCAATGTGCTATGCCTATATGGCTTTTGTTATTGTCTTTTTGTATCAGGTCTTTGGCTCTGCAATTGTATCAGGTCTTTGGTTTTGCAATTTTTCCTATGGTTATCTGGGCAGTATAGATAATATGGTCACAGCTTTTCTTTTGACCTTTTCTGTGGTTTACCAACATGGCCAATTCTCTCTGTATGGCTTTGGGCTTTTTGTTTTTGGTTTTCCCAACCCTGGGACAGTTTGTATGTACTGATGGACAGTCTTAGCTCTCCTCTGAGGTCTCAACCTCCTTGTAACTCTATTTTTACCTTTTATTAATAGAATTAGCCTTTACTTAGAAAATAAAAAGAGTAATCTATTAAAAGAAAATAAAAAGGTATTTACAAAGGTGTTCTGGCCGTGAAGGAAGACAACCTATCTCAGCTTGCTGCAAAAAAAACTAGATCTAGGACTGCCCCAACACAAGGGAAACAAGTCTGAAAGTGAAGGAGATGCTAAAAAGAAGACAACACTGAAAATTTTCCACAGTTTTTTGGAGAGAGCTGGTAAACCCACATCGTAACCCCAGCTACTCCACCCAAGAACAGCCAACCACCCACAAAACCTACAGGGCGTCCTCATTGGATCGCCCCCGTGGACAAAAAGAGGAAGGAAATACCAGGAGTTAAGTGAAGTGCCACCTGCCATTCGAGACGCTAGTAATGAAATCCTCTGTGGCAAGTTCCTCCACTATCGGGCAACCCCAGTCCTCTGGGTTATCTAGCTTAGTTTGGCCCTCGTTCTGCTGCTCGCCTTCTCTACTACATGCCTCTAGCTACGGGTCTGGCTTGTCCATCTTGCGCCCTTCCATAGCTTGCGTGTCATTCTGAGGCTCCAAATCCAACGACGGACTTCCAACGATGTCCTTCCCATTCTGATTGGTCAGACCATCCTGACCTTCATGCGCTTCTTCCTTGTCTTTGTTTCGACTCGGTCCATCTCTGTGCATCTCGTCCAAGGAGAAGGTCATTGGGAAACTCTGCTCGGCTTCCTCAGAAAAGGAGATGAAATAGTGGCGATGATGATCGGTTTATTGAGAGAGCTTCTGAATTCAAATTGCGTGGTATGGGGAGTGTGGTGCAAGGGCAGAGGGAAGGGAGCTGGGCGAAGGCCTACTCTACCACGGCCACTTCTTGTATGAGGATAGTGGGGATTTTCCACCGAAGAAGACGGAGAGTCCGAGATGCTTCACCGCCTGGTCTGAGGCCGAGAGCTGCTACCCCGCGAGCCACCCTGTCTGCTGAGCATTCGTTGGTGAACCATGGTGGAATGAAGAGCAGAGAGAGTGCCCGGGTAATCGGAGGAGGGATTGAAAAGGAAAATGGGAGAAGATTGAGGCAGCATCGCAGCATTGGCCAGGAAAAAACAAGCAGCATACCAAAACACAACTTTACCCGACCAGCAAAGCACTAGAGGCTTCCATACGCTTCCAGTGTTGTCCCTGTATTTAACGTCATCCGCCCTTCCTCGTATAGCACCACCATGAGTCCAGCATTGAAGAGAGCTGAGACCCAACTCAGGCTAGAGCATGCGAAAGCGATGGAGAAATCAGAGTACAGTCTATGCATATCAGAGCCACATGACGTGAAACCGAATGAAATCCAATGCCTCTGTTTAAATTGCGTCCAACAATAAACTAGGTGGTACAGGGAAAGCAGATGTCAACCAACCTTGCCACACCCCTGTCCCATCACATTAACCCGCGGTATAAGCACCCGCATCCAGGGTATTTAACCAAAAATATTAAAAGATGGGTTAAAATAAAATATACTCTTTAATAAATATATTAAAGATATATTAATATATATATTTGTTTTCTATGTAAGACTAATTCTATTAATAAGGCAAAAATATAATTACACCGAGGCCCCGCCTCAACCTTTGTTTCTAGAGTTCATCGAAACAGTTGAAACTGCCCCAGATTCGGGAAACCAGCTTGACATTGCAAAAATAGTTAGCATATATCCCTGAACTGTCATCAACGAACATCCATACTTCAAACTTGGAACCTAGAAAAAGATACAACTCAACACCACTGGACTTGACAACAGAGCAACAAAACTATTGAACAGACAAACAAACGGCAAAAACATCAAGCGACTGGACGAACCCGTGATCAGCAGAAGGCCGATTTGGCTCGTGGGTGGCCATAGATGCCACGTGGCGTCATTTGTTGACATCCTCCTCAGATATCTCTTTGACCACAAGGCAGGCATATTGGTCCCATTCTTCATCTTTTTCCTCCACATCGCCCTTCTTAGCACCACCTGTAGGCCCCCCTGCATGCTGGGTGCCGCTTGAGCTGCCAGCAAACCCCACTGTCAAAACAGCGCCTGCAGAGATGCCACTCGCTCGCTGAATGTCGCATGCGTGCACTTCGTCTCCATGCATTCTGCTATGACTGACACCCTGGCTATCATCCTTTGAGTTTTTCTCATGACTCCTTCCTATTTCTGGAATTCTCACCTCCTGTGAGTGCTCCTCAGAATTTCTCACTTGTTCACTATTCAGCGCTTCTTCTTCGGTGAAGACGACGGTCACATTGGCAGTTATAATGAGTCTATTCAGACGACTTTGGAACCTGAATTGAGTAGCATGAGGGGCAGGGCCAGGACGCTGCTGAGAAATTACAGAATGGAGCCTAAAATCGCTGGGTGGAGCCATTGATGCCATCCCTCGCCCCTGTCGGCTGTGCGTGTGGGGATAATGTCTAAGCGGTGACTTGGGGGGAGGCGAGTTTTCCTGGTGCAGAGGAGGAGAGGGGGGAGCAGAGCTCTGCGCTGCCTGAGGGTGAGTACTGCCTCCACGAGTTCCTCCATGACGACTCCTCATATGGTGCCTGACCATACTAGTGAGGTTGGAGAGCAAATCAACGGGATAAGCAGTCGAGAGGGGTGACTGGTTGTGAAAACAGAGCTTTTGAGCAGGATTTACAGGGAAGTACTTGGAGTAGGAGAAATGGTGCCCATTTCCGAAATCAATGCAACAGAGGTGCTAGCATCGTCTCCCGGTAATTGTTCTGTTGCATGCAAGTTTAGCTTGCAGCGGACCAGAACTACGGAACGGGGGATGAACTGAAGGTTTAGGAGGTGCCATTCGAATTTCAACTGTTTCCAGCTCTCGGCCTGATGGGCCATTTATTGCAACATTCATGCTAGCCAGGTTTCGTCTGCGATGAGCCTGGATCAGAGCACATTTTACCGCCTCGCCAATCCTTGCGCCAACAATTCTAATAGTGACCATTAATGTTCTTGGGATACACCCGCATCCAAGTAAAGATGTATTAATATATTACGATGTTAAAGGATATAATTTAAACAATGATATAAAATACAAATTATTTATATAACTTTATTAAAAGATGTATTAACATAATTTAACTAAGATATTAAAAATGGGTTAAAATAAAATATATAGTTTAATATATTATTAAAGAGTTATTAATATATTAAAACGTTAAGGATATAATTTAAATAATAAGTTAATAGTTAAAAGCATGTGGTTTTTTAAAAAGTATAAGTTTAAATTAAAAAATAAAATAAAATATATTTTTAGAATCTGTAAAAAAAAATTTCATACATCCAAAAAAATTACATACCCGAATTTGACTTAAACTTACATACCCGAATTTGACTTTAACTTGGCCTTGACCTTCGAATTATTATTATTATATGAAGATAATAAAAAAGAAAAAATTCATTTAACGCTCTGTTTTGATATAGTATGTAGTACAGAAAAATTTCAAAAATATATTAAAACAAAATAAATAATTTAATATATTGTTAAAGACAGTATTAATATATTAATAACGATATAGTTAATATATTAAATATTAGTGATAATTTTAATATAATTTAATACTCTATTTAAATATAAGGGTATTTTGCTTTTCTTGTATCGAGGAAACTGCAAAGGGTCGGGCGCACAGGCATGGCCCACAAGGTTAATCAAAGGATTTATGCTTAAATATTATTTTGTTTATAGTTATATTATTTCAGTTTATATATATATGTTTTATTTTCATTATCATTAAATAATTCATGACTATTTGTTATGGTATTAACCAGGTTTATTAACCACAACCATTTTAATATAATTTTAATTTTGATTTTAATAGTTTTAATATTATTTTAAATTTTAATATCTTATTTATATTAGTGGAAACCTTAATTACTTTATTGATAATATATTAATAACATTACATTTTTAATATAAATTTAATTAAATATTAATGTATGCATAGATAAATGTTAGTGTTATTAAGTTATTATTTTAGAGTTATTAAAGTTTAGTTAAATATTAATAACATTTACTTTTTTTTAATATAATTTAATTAAATATTAGTGTATGCATAGATAAATGTAGTGTTATTAAGTTATTATTTTAGAGTTATTAAGGTTTAGTTAATATGATTAAGATATTAAAGTTTAAATAATATTGAATTATTAAAATTAAAGTGGTTTTGGTTATATAAGTTTGATAAATTAATATATTGGTTATGATAAATTTCATCAATCATAATATTTAAATGTCGTCTTCTTTTCTTTCTTTCTTCTTTCTTTTTTTTCTTTTTCTTTCTTTTTTTTTTTTTTTTTTTCGTAGAAAAAGTTGCACTTTTTTTATTAATAAAGAAACTGCATTTTGCAGATGTATAGCATTACAAAGTTTAGGCATAGCCTGTCTTTCTTGTCCAATCAAAACTGTGCTCGCCAGTTTTGGTTTTTGGAGAAGATAGCATAAAGAATCTAAATATATAAATACTGCTCTACATATAGAGCTCTAAAGCAGTGAAAAAACATAGCAAGAGAAAATAAACAGAAGGAACTGAGTAAAAAATGGTCCACTCCAGAAGCGCAGTGAAAGTAATGAGGGGGGAATCAAGTTTTCCTCCCCTTTTTCTTCTCTACCTTACGCCACTCTCCTTGGGTAGGAACCATGGGAACGAGTTGAAGTGGGTTTTCATCGCCAGGTTGAGGGTTTTCTTTGTCAGAGTCAGAGGTGTCTGATATATGCTGCCTTTTGGTTCCACTGATTTCCATTGTATTTGAAGTCTTTTTTGGATGTGGTTCCATCAGCACGTGTCAGGATTGCTTCTGAGTTTCTGCTTGGTTGTTCTCATTCGGTGTGGGTGTTTCCTCCTCATCTTCTTCCTCCTCCTCAAGATCTGGTGGGGGGAATGTCCATCCCTTTTGTTGTTTACCTAGTTTCTTCCTTCTTTGACTGTGTTTTTTGTATTCAGGGCAGGCATTTTGTAAGTGCCCAGTTTGCCTACATATTCTGCACCTGAATGTTGTGTTTTCATAATCTAATGTTTGCATCGAGCTGTGACCATTATTATTTAGTTGTATGCAATCTGGCAGTCCTTTACTAAGATCCACTTCCACACAGATGCGTGCGAAAGTATAAATTCTTTCCTCCACACGATGCATGTCCATTATAATATATCTGCCGATGGTATTGCCTATGCATGCCAGAATCTTTTGGTCCCAAAAAAGGATAGGGAGGTTGTGTAGACGCACCCATACTGGCATCCTGGAAACAATGAAGGAGTTGGCGTTAAACTCCGGGAACCAAGGAGTGATGAAGAGGCCTGAAGATCCCCAGAACCACAGTCCCTCCTGAATCAATAAGTCCCTGACCTCAGCTGATGGTAATTTAACTATAAAGAACCCTTTGGAGAAGAGGAAAATCTCACTGTTTAGGGACCATCTTGTAAGAATCCAATGGAATAGGTCCTTGGGTTTTGGCTAGAAACCATTGAAACGACAAATGAGGGCTTGCTTTTCATAATTGTTACGTACTTCCTCTGTCTCTGTTGTTTCTATTGTTAGTTCTAGTGTATAGTGCAACTGCTCCACTATATATGGGTTGGGTTCTATTCTGGCCTGCTTTGGAGCTGTTGTAGAAGATTTTCCCCCTTGTAAAATATTCTCGTAAGATGTACCTTGGCCTTTGTGCTGCTAGTGTGAGTTAGCGCTATGTTTTGTTTGGGAACCATTTCCTCCTTCTGAATTTTTAGGTGGGCTACCGTTTGTGGCACCTCCTCATAGCCTCATGTTGCAAATTATGGTAGATCCTGGCTTGATGTTGTAATCCTTGATAGCTCTGTGATCCTGTAGCGATCTTCCCTCATAAAGCAGATGTTGTTGGTTAACCGGGTAACCAGTATGGATGGCAATGTTAATCTTCAGATATATCACACTGTCTGTAGGATGTATCCAGATTAGGGTCGAGTTCCCAGAAGGGGGCTTTATGAAGATTTGGAAACAGTTAGGGTTTGGCCCTTCAGAATCTGGTCTGGTGTTCGGGGGCCAGGAATACATCCAAGGGTTCCCCCTTTCTAAAGGGTCTTTTTCTACATCAGGTTTTGTAATCACCGCCAAGGCGGTGGGAGCTGTGCTCTCCAACTGCAGGTTGTCCTCATGCTTGTTTTGACAACAATGCTGCCTGACTGTTGCATGCCCACAGATCTGGGTCTTTTTTAGGCTTCTTGTTCTTCTGAGCATCTGGGTTGATAGTTCAATGTCAAATCTGAGCAATTGACCACCTTCTATGCTCGGGATGCTTGGTCCAAATTTGTGCATTGGTCTTACATATTCATCTTGAACAAAATTGAGTATGTAGGAAGGATATGGAAAAACCGGAATTTCCCTTACCGCGATAATGATGCCTTGAAGTATGCATGCTTTGGCCTCGTTAGCGATTTGGTTTCCCTCCTGCCACACGACCACATAAGAGGTCTGGAAACACAGATTTGGGCTGATCGCTTTCCTGATCTCATTGACGGCAACCGTCCGGTAGATGCAAATGACTGATTAATTTTTTCGGAGGTCTATAGGGAAAGATGAACTAGCTAAACCAATATCAACTGACTTACCAAACCCCGCTCCTGTTTTGCCAAGGTCTCCGGCATTTATTCCCGTTAAATCATATGAGGAGAGCCCAGATCGAATCAAACACTCATAAGCAGGTCCTAGGGGGTCTGTTCCTCTCAGCAACAGCCAGCTTTTATCGTCAAGTTGAGGGTCTTCATTGCAGGACCGCTTGGCCGCAGAGGCAGGGATCGCTGCTGCGTGTCTATTCCCAAGGTGTTCTTCCTCGCACCACCGTTCCAAAGCTGCAAAACGGTTTCCTTGGCCGGCGGAACCACGATCGAAATCCACAGTCCTCACAGAAAATGAAGTCGCACCGCCATGATTCCTGTTGAGAATGCAACAAGATGATGGAGCTTAGTGGAAAGAAGTCGCCTTCACTAAGTGGGCCCGCTGGCTAATTTTGGCACAAAGTCTATTTTTAGACATATGGATCATGGTCTATGAGTTGCAGGATGCTATTTGTGGATGACTGGTCAAGTTGGTAAAAATAGATGGACCTCTATTTTTAGACATATGGGCAGAGTCTATTTTTAGACTACCAGGCTAAAAATAGAACAGTGGAATATTATTAGCTCTTAATAATATTTGGACTATAAACATTATCTTATTCTCTTGGAGCACTTCAATTCGAGCTACGGATGTGGCACATGCAGCTGCCAGAAGGAAATACGAGTTGATGGAGTTGTGTTCAGTTTGACTTAGTTGAACTAGTTGTAGTTAGTCTAACTGGCAAATAGACTAATGTTGAGTGATGTGAATTAGTTATTAATTAATTCACTAATTATTAACTCATGAATCAACTAAAGAATACATCAGTTAACTTTGTGCATGGACAGTTCAGTGGAGACAAGTGTTAGAGGTAAGTGAAAGGGCAAGACAGCTGTCAGTTGTGACTATAGTTATGCATGTGATTTGCACAATCAGTGGGATTGAGTTGCCAATGAGGGGAAATGCGTGAATGGTTCAACCATTCTCATCCATTCTCATGCAAGATTGCGCAGTGGAGGTAGGCAAGCAGCAGAGGTGATTTGAGCCAGTGATTGATTCAGATCTGGGTTGTATTGTGTGTAACAAGTGGATCTAGTATTGTACTGTGTACTGTTACATGATCTCAACCAATATAATATACAGATAGTTTGGGGTTTTTAGCGAGATGCTTTCCCTGTGAAATACTGTGTTATGTGTGATTGATGCTTCTATATTCGCATGCAATTGTTTCTGCTTTCGCAAATTGATGATCAACGTAGAGGAGGTTATGTATTATTCATGAATTCCGCAATTAGTGTATAATCGGGATAATCTCTATGAATAAGTGTCATATTATTCATAAAATTTCTACATGGTATCATTTTAGGTTGATTTGTAGAAGAGATTTCTACAGGATATCAAAGCGAGGATTGATCATCAGATCTATTATTCAAGAAGTGACTACGTTTTATTTCTTCAGGCAGAGTCTGTAATCGGGCCAGGTAGCCTCTGGATTCATCCTTCTTCTGGAAGGTGATATATCCAGTGAATGCCCATACATTCGATCTCTATACAATAAATACTTCGTTCTCACGAATTTTAGATCGGAAGCGGTTGAGTTTTGAGCTGGTGTAATTCGAATTTGTAGCAGTGTTTTCTTGGTGTCAAAGTTGAAATCTCTTTCAATGGATTGCGATTGGAGTATGCCCTTGAGGGCAGCTCGAACTATATTGCATGGAAGGACAGGATGGAGGCGATGTTAGATGATAATGGGTTGAAGGAGTTCATAGATGCAGATGTCCCAAAACCTACTGATGCTGCTCAAGTCGGGGATTGGCAAAAGAAGACAGCAAAGTGTTGAAGGATTTTGTTGGAGGGCGTGAGGGATCACATTATGTCCAGCCTCCATGGAAAGGCTTCTCCATTCTTGATGTGGAAAGTGTTGACAGATCTATACCAAAGCAAGAGCGACCAAAGGAAGTTGGCGCTCAAGGATAAACTCAGAAACATAAAGTGTGAGAAAGGTGACAGTATGCCCAAGTATCTCATGAAGTTCACCCAATGTCGGGATGAGCTGGGAAGTGTGGGGGTGACTGTCGATGATGAGGATTTGGTGAGCTTGGCACTCCTTGGTCTTCCAAAGAGTTGGCATTCCTATCAGGACTCTGTCAATGGTCAGGAGAAATTGCCAGGATGGGAGAGACTTTGGTCGGATCTTGTGCAGGAGGAGATCAGGCGGAATACCAGGGACAGATCTTCATCAAAGGCACCTGCTGAAGAAAATTGCGCTTTGGCTACCAAAGAAAAGAAGGGGAAGAATAAGAAAGCTTCTCATTCCGGTGCAAAAGGCAAGAAGCAGGACATGTCCAAGGTTGATCCAGGTGGATGTTGGTGGCCACCCACCTATCCCATTTGGACCCCCACAATTGTCTCTTTCAGCTTTTTCAGTTTCCTAAATTGTAGCACAGTTTACTATTTTTAGCAGTTTT
>APFE030773711.1:8726-28564 GCA_000404065.3 Pinus taeda
TAAACTAGAGGAAGTATGTCGAGACAATATTGTAGAGGTTTAATATGCAGGATAGTAAACCGATGAAGGTTCCTATTCATGTAGGTGTGAGGTTATCTGCTAAACAGTGTCCCAAGACACAAGAAGAGGAAGAGGACATGTCCCGTGTTCCATATAAAAGTGCAATTGTTAGCTTGATGTATGCAATGGTATGTACTAGACCATACATTGCACATGTAGTGGGAGTATTGGGCAGGTTTATGTCAAAACCAGGAAAGGAGCATTGGACAGCAATGAAGTGGGCTTTCAGGTTTTTGCGTGGCACTAGTGATTATGGTTTGTGCTACTAAGGAAGACTAGGATTAGACAGAGTGTTGGATATTCATGGCTTTGTTGATGTAGACTGGGCTGGAGATCTAGAACAGAGAAGATCTACAAGTGGGTATGTGTTTAACCTATTTGGAGGTGCAGTTAGTTGGATGAGTACGAAACAATCTGTAGTGGCACTATCAACTACAGAGGTAGAATAGATGGCAACCACTCATGCAAGCAAGGAAGCAGTTTGGTTACAGAGATTGTGTTCAAGTATGGGGTTAATACAGGAAGCTATAAGGATAGATTGTGATAGCCAAAGTGAAATTTTCTTGGCAAAGAACCCTACATATCATTCAAAGACAAAGCACATTTATGTTCAGTATCACTTTATGAGGGATATGATGAACGAAAAAAAGGTGTTGCTGGTAAAGGTGGACTTTTTGAAGAATATTGTAGATGCATTGACAAAATCTATGAGCTTTGAGAAGTTCTCTTGGTGTAGAGAAATAATGAGCATTGCAAGGCTGGATAAATGACTAAGCTCTCTTGTGGTCCCCTGTGGAAAGAAAACAACAAGTGGGAGATTGTTGGGTTGTGTTATACTCTTTCCACGACTAGCCCACGTAGTTAACCGGGGGGTTAAAGGGGGGTCAGAGCCCCACCTTCATTGCGTCGATTGCGTAGCGGGGGGGGAGGTCATAGGGGGTTTGAGGAGGACTGGTTTTGGACCCTATGTTAGGTTGGGCAGACCCACCTATGGTTTTGTGCATGAGTTCCCCACGTGGTTTTGGATGCGATGGTTTTCGGTCCATGGTTTTGGACACGATGGTTTTCTGGTCCATGGTATTGGATGCTTCGGCATGTATAAATATGTATTGTAACATTGAAAGGAATATAATGAAAAATCAAGCTGGTAGTCCCAGTTTTGGGATCTAGGGGAAAATCTCTGTGTATATGTGTTTTATGTGTTACGCTATCACATTGCTTATTTTATGTGTTTTAGAATTCGTATGAAGGTAATTTCTGTACGGGGTTAAAACCTACATTGTTGCATTCTTTCCAGACATCCCAGATCAAAAAAGTTGGTATCAGAGTCCAAGATTTGTTGATTATTTCATTTTCTGAGAAGTATTTTCTCCATTTATTCTAAGTGTTAGTGATGCTATAATTGTCCCTATCGGTTTGGCTGAAGATTGAGGCTACCCAATTCCAAAAAGTAGAGGTGAATGGGCAGAGGTTGAGTAGGTGGTCCATCATTTCTTCTTGCAGACCACATAATTGGCATCTAGATGGACCAGCTAAACATCTTTTCCTAAGGTTTTCCCAAGTCAGATTTTTTGTGTGTTGCACCAGCCATATGAACAGTTTGATTTTCATCCAGTGCGGGTTCTGCCATATGTCCTTCCATGTCTTGTCAGGGTTTTGAAAGTCAAGCCCCATGGCAATTGTTTTGGCTTCTTTGAGGTTGAAATTGCCTTCGTTGTTTCTCTCCCACCTAAGTTGGTCAAACGACGTTGAGGTTAAAATCTTTCTCTGTTCCAAGATCATTGCAAGAGCTTCATCTTGGGCCTTCAAAGGGGTCTCTTCTCCATATATTAGGTCCTTCCATGTTCTCCATTTTCCGTTGTTCCTTGTCTGATCCCAGAAGTCACTTATCCTTAATATACCTTTATTGTCATTGTCATTCTTGAGAATGGCTAGTTCTTCTCTACACAAGTGACGTTCCTGCTGCTAGTTGTCCTCCCAGAACCAAGCTATGTTTCCACCTCTGATCCCCCAGAAACTATGCTTGTGTACTATGGCTCTATTCTCCCAAGCATTGTTCCAAATGTGGGAGCCCTTAATGAGCCCCGTCATCCGAATAAGATCCCTATCTTTCCAGTTATTTTCATACTTCTATTGCCAGAGCTTAGCCCGAGGTGTTCTCGCTTCCTTTAGCCATCTCCACCAAATTTTAGCCCCCAAGACTTTGCTTAGGGTTTCCGGGTCTTGAAGACCCAAACCTCCATGGGTCTTGGGTTTACAAATCTTGTCCCAAGCTACCAATGCCCATTTCTTTTTCTCTTCCCCTTTGCCCCAAATAAAATCTCTTTGGATGTTCCTGATATGTTGTATAACACCTTTAGGAGTAGGAAGAGCTGAAAACATAAAGATGGGAATGGTTTGCAGCACAACCTTTGTAAGCACTAGCCTTGCTACTAAATTCAAAGATATGCTTGTCCATTTCCTGATCTTATCCTACAGTTTATTAGTCACTGGCTCCCACACATCCTTGCTTAGGGGTTTGTCAGTGATAGGTATTCCCAGATATTTGGAGGGAAGTTGATCTCTTTGAAAGCTGAGGATTCTAGAGATATTTCTCTGAAAAGCAATTTTAGTATTAAAAAAGAAAAATTAAGATTTGTTAAGACTCACCTCTGTACCAACGGCCATAGCAAACTCGTTTAAGATGTGCTTGAAAGCTTTAGCTTCCTTGACCGTGGGTTACCCTGCAACATGGTGTCATCCACAAATTGCTGATAAGTCAAGGTGTCCCCATTCAGGGTTAGTTTGAGACCCTGGATTCTTCCTTCTTCACTAGCTGATTTGATCGCTTTGCCTAATCCTTCCATCATGAGAATAAAGAGGAAGGGGGAGAGCATATCTCCTTATCTGAGACCTCTCGAGGGCCTAAATACTTTGGTTGGGGAGCCATTAAGTAGGATAGAAAAACTAGTTGTAGTAACAAGGGCCATTACCCATCTTATCCAGTTATGGTCGAAGCCATACGCTTTTAGTACTTCCTTGATGTATGACCAACTTAGCTTGTCATAAGCTTTGGCTAGGTCAAGTTGTATGATCATACCCACTTGCGTATTGCTTTTAAGAGAATGAACCACCTAATGAGCTTGAATGATGTTATTTGGAATTTGTCTTCCTTCCACATATCCAGTTTGCTCCTCCGATACAAGAGTAGGAAGAAGGGGCTTGAGTATGTTTGCAATTACTTTAGAGATAATTTTGTACACCACATTGCATAAAGCTATGGGTCTGAATCTATCTGGTGTCATAGCTTTTTCCTGCTTTGGAATCAAAGCTATGAAAGAAGCATTGAGCACCCTCAAAATTGTTTTGGAACCTCTCGAATCCTCCACAACATCAAGGATGTCTTGTTTGACAATTTCCCAGCATGCTTTGAAGAAGTCTACATTGAACCCATCCGAGCCTGGAGCCTTCCCATTTTGCATCTCTTTGATAACTTCATTGACCTCCTCTTCAGTCACTGGCCTGTTAAGATTGTAATTGTCTTCCTTGGTTACAAGCTTTGGAATGTACTTAGTGAAATTATTGATATACAGTGATCTATCTAAGAGTGGCTCCTCAGCTATGTTTTGGAAATGTTGAACCAGAGTTGATTCCATTTCTTTGTGGGTGATGAGCTCTTTCCCTTGAGTGTCTCTAAGTTTTTAATTTCTGTTGTTCGCCTTGTGGGAAACTATAGACTTGTGGAAAAACTATGTATTTATTTCCCCTTCTTTTATCCATTGTACTCTTGATTTCTGTCTCCAAAATGTCTCCTCTTGCTGACATCTATTTTCCCATTCCTGTCGAAGGGAGTTAGCCTGCATTTTCCTTTCCTCGGCAAAGCCATCTGTGATAAGGATTTGATTAATTCCCTGTAGTTTCTGTTCAATTTCTCTTTGGGTTTTGAAAATATTGCCAAATTCATTTTTGTTCCATTCTTTAAGCCTGTGTTTGATGTGTTTCAATCTCTGTTGTAGTAGGAACATTTTTGTCCCTTGAACGGGCATGTCTTCCACCCACCATTTTCTCATGTTCTTGATGAAGTCAAGGTGAGTGAGCTAGACATTTTCAAACTTGAAGGGTCTGTTCCTTGGAGTGCCTATTAAAGAACCTTCAAGCTGGATCCGTTAGTGATCCGAGCCTCTAAAAGGAAGGATTAATGCAGTCAGGTCAAGGCCCGTGAGAATGAGGTCCTCCGAGATTATGAATCTGTCTAGTTTAGAGGCAACTTGAGAAGCCCCTCCCCTCATATTGTTCCAGGTGAAAGTGCCATTTATTGTCTTTGTATCCACTAGTCTCATGTCATTTAGGAAGTTCTGGAAGGCAATGGAGTCCCTGCGCAGTATCCTAGTCCCTCCGTTTTTTTTTGTTTTTTGTTTGTTTGTTTGTTTGTTTGTTTTGTTTTGTTTTGTTTTGTTTTGTTTTGTTTGTTTGTTTGTTTGTTTGTTTGTTGGTTGGTTTTGTTTGTTTGTTTGTTTTGTTTGTTTGTTTTGTTTGTTTTTGTTTGTTTTGTTTTGTTTTTGTTTGTTTGTTTGTTTGTTTTTTTTTTTGTTAGAGATCTTATCATGTTAAAGTCTCCTCCTAGAATCCAGGGCATAACAGGATGTCTTTCTCTCAGCTCCTCCAGTGAGGTGAGAATCTTGAGTTTGTCTTCAAGTTTTTGAGGGCCATATAGATTTGTGATCATATATAGATCCTTATCACCCAAAGGTTGGATCACCATTGAAAGGTAGTTCTTGGATGCCTCAACATCCAGGATTCCAATTTTCTGGGGATTCCAAAGAGTAAGAATCCCTCCTGCAGTGTTATTTGCTTTAACTTCTAGATACTCATACTTAATGAGCCATTTGCTATGTATCTCTCTGATTTTTTCTATTGAACATTTAGTTTCTTGTATAAATACCATATATGGTTTTTCTTCTTTTATTCTATTGCTGAGATTTTGTTGTTTTCTTTTACTTTCTAGACCACTAATGTTCCAGGTTGTGAGCTTCATTATGAAAGGTTTTTGAATGAGTAACTGGTATGATCCTTCATCTTACCTGAGTTAATCATGAATTTCCCGCACTCTTTCAATGGCTCATTCTATCTCTTCCTTCCTCTTTTCCTGCCTGGGTTCTTGGAGGAGTAACCTGATGTAGCTTTCATTGATTTTACCCCTCTATTTTCCTGGCTGTCATGGTTCCTTTTGACCCCAGATCCCTTTGCTTGAGATCTCCAAAGGAAGAGCTGTTGCACTCTGTCAAACTCCTCTTGTGGTAGAGAGTCAATTCCTTTGGTGGTTCCTTTCTCCAGGAACTTTTCTAGATCAAGATTCTCCCTCTCAAGAATTTCTTGTAGTTCGTGGTCCTCCGTTCCAACTTCACTTGGGGTCATCTCATGGTCCCTGCCAAATTCCATAGTGCTCGACAAAACCTCCCTTGGTATGTTGTTTTCAGGTATATCCTCCATGCTAGCATCTTTTTCTTTCTCTGCAGGATTATCCTTCGAGGCCTGGTTCGTTCCATTGTTCACTCCTTCTAAAATCTTGAAACTGTTATGACTTGGTTGCTTTTCCTCGTTAGCTTTCTTTTGGTGCTTTTTTCCTCCTTTCCCTTTGCCTTCTACCTTGGTAAAACCTGCAGGGTCTTTGCCTGTGTTGATTTTGATATTATCCTTCAGTTTGTTTAGTGGGCAGTCTCTAAAAAGGTGTCCGTGTTCATGACACTTATGGCATCTGAATGGGACATGTTCATAGTCAACCCCCTGCTCCCATTCTTCATCATAGACTTCTAGAATGATTTCATCTGGAAGGGCTCCCGATATATCCATTTCTACACATATGCGGGCAAAGGATGTGTATTTTCCTCGCAGAGTCGCATCTGATATTTTTTAAAAATGACCTAATTATTGCCTATGGCTTTTAATGATTCTGGCAACCAGTAATCTAAAGGTAGGGAGTAGAGTCTTATCCATACCGGTACAAAAGTGAATGTCTCTCGTTCCGGGACAAAATTCATCACCCATGGTGGCATGTAGAGGCCTGCAGCAGCATAGAAATATGGTCCTCCTTCAAAAACTTTGTCCTTATCCTCAAGGTTTTTGAACACCACTGTGAAGAAACCCTTGGACCCAAGGTGAAGGGTTATGTCCCACTTTTGTTTCCAATGGTTTTTAATCCATGCGTTAAAAGCCTTCTCCATTGGCCATATTCCCATAAATTTGCAAATAACTGCATATGTCGCCATGTGATCCCTATGTGCCTGTAGCGCTGGATAATTTAGAACAACCTTGGGTTTAATGGTGGACCTGGGTTTGCAAGGTCCTGTCCCCGCCTTGTGCTCTGCTTTTTTACTGTTATCTCATATTCCTTTCTCCCTACTGATTTCCTCTTGATTCTCTTTCTGTATTTTTGTGCTTATTTCCTCCATTTCTACCTCCATTGGTTTCTTAAATCTATACGAACCCGCTTCCTTGCCTCTGTTCGCAACTACCCGACTATAGGAGAGAGTAGAGCTCCCCCCTCCTTTCCCCTCCATTGTTACCAACCCTAAAGCCCTGTTCCAAACCCTCACTCAGCTTGCTCCTGTTGTTCCCTTCAACCAAAAAGGTATCAGGTAATAGTTAGTTTTAATTAAAGATGCGTAACAAAATAAACCTGGGATTTAATGACCTTTCTAATGACTTGGGAAGACAAGCTCTTAGCCAAACAAAAACAGTCTTATATGCCACCATAAAAAACAGTTTTGGACCATTAACTTATTTCCTTACATCCAAGGAAGACAAGCTCTTAGCCAAACAAAAACAGTTTTAGAGCATACTCCATGCGCGTAAGTAACATAATATAATCATAAATTCAATATCTAAAATTATATATATTTATAGCATTATTGCAAGTAATAAGATAATATGTTTATAACATTATTACATTTAATAATATAACATTATTATAAAAGTATATAAATTTTATATAGGATAATATTTATTAGAGAGGTGTATATCTATTATTATTAAAAGTGTATATATAAATTTTAGTTGAAAAGATAATGTTATTAAAAATGTATACATAAATTTAAATTGAATTTTTTTTATTATAATATGAAAATTGTGATTGAAGTTAATATGAAAAAGTACATTGAAAGGAAAAATGGCTTTTACTTTTTTAAGAAGAGATTAAACGAAATATTGTTTTTATTAGGCTATAAAAAAACCATTTTGGCCAAAAAGACATGGTCATGAAATGTCTTGATAATGCTCATATCCATCAAGTATTAATTGTTGAGATGGATAGTGTTTATTTTGGATTAGGGCTTCCAAGATTTTAATTTAACTAAATGGTTGGTAAATACCATAGGCATCAATCTATAATAATACACATCAAAACACTTGTAAAAGGACAATAGCTAGAGTGGTAAGTAACGGGTTTAATTCCCCCTCCACTCAGTTTTATTCTCTGGAGACATGTTAACTTGTGTGGCAAAAATTTGAACACGTTAAAAAATGTGTTACTGTTAAAATATAAAATAAACATCAAAACACGTACTTCATAATACATCCAACATTGTTAAAATCAAAAGGTAATAATAAAACCAATTAAATTATAATTTTATTATTGTTGTTGTTGTTATTATTGTTATCCAATAAACAAAAATTAATATATAAGTTAAACATATATGCATTTGAAAAAACATGGAACTAGATTTTTATCCATAGAGATTTGTCCCCTACTTTACCATGGAGATTCTTAATCTGTAAATAGACTTTGTTACAATTCCATGGCCCAATACCATAGTTTATCAATATCACATGCCCAAAAAATCATAACTCATTTAATATAACATTGTTCACATGCCATTTTTTTTAATTATTCCATTTAATTAAAAGAGCAAAAATGACATAACTACTTTGGAGATAAATTTCAACCTTTGATTTGCGTATACTATTAAGAATATTCTAGAGTATTCCATTAAGGTTAAATCCCTACCATCTACCTAATAATTATTGATAATTAAATCAAAATTATGGAAGCCCTATTCCAAAATAGACATACCTATAGCATAATTATCACTAATTATTAGATGGATGGTAGGGATTTAATCTATATGGAATATTCTAGAATATTCTTACTAATAGTTATAGATGAAAGGTTGAGATTTATCTCCAAAGTATTCACGTCATTTCTACCCTTTAAAAAAAAATCAAATGAACAAATGTCATATGAAATGAGTTATGTTTTTTGGCATGTGGTATTAATAAGCCATGGTATTGGTCTATGGCATTGTAACAAAGCTTAATCTTGTTAAGCTTAATTATATGTATATGTTTAACTCCTATATTAATTTTTTTATAATTAGTATAATAATATTATTTAAAAATAAAGTTATAATTTAGTTAATTTTTATTTTATTTTTTTAATCTTGGTAATATGAAATGTATCATGGAGTGTTTTGATGTTTATCATGGATTGATGTCTATCAACATTTAATAGTCATTTAATTTATATAATTGCACTAGTATGTATCACTGTTCTAAAATTCGGCCGAATCGAATCCAAAACGGCCGAGTTGATTCGAGTCATTGAAGAATTTTATGACCCGGCAGAAAAACCAGTTTGGGAGGCCGAGTCATGACTGACTCGGCCAAGTTATTGCATGACTCGGTCGAGTCAATCATGAGTCGGTCAACCCGTCCGTTTCCACATCTACTTGGCCGAGTCATTAAATCCGACCAGTCACCCAAAAAAACAAAAAATTTTCTATTTTTTTTTATTTACCTTTTTAACATTTAGCTGATTGTTGGGTACTCCATGGTGTTTTCTAAATTGGTTAAGTGCTATTTGGGGTCCATTCCCCTCTCCTAGTATTGATATACTATTCAAATTTCATGGTAATGTTAAATTCTTAAAGTAAAAGTGACATTCTCCTTAATCTTCGTTTTCATCCTTTTACTTAAATTTTTAACATTACCATGAAATGACTCAGGATGTTTTAGAGTGGTTCCGACCTCATTGGATTTCATATGGAGAAAGTAGAATTTTAGATTTCATTCAAAATCCAACAGACTTATCAGTTTTTCAGGATTGGAGGATTGCAATGTTTCCATTGAATTTTGTCATGTATTAGGGTATGGAACTCGCATTTAATCAAGAGCACCAATCCCTCTATGTACCTTGATGTTAGTGACATTGGTTGTAGAACTCCTCCGGGATTCGCTCCCAAACCAGGAGCTTCTGAGAATGTCACTCCCGCTCCCGTTTTCGCTCTCGCTCCCCGCTTTCGCTCCCGCTCCCAAGTAACACTAAGCCAGATGATGTTGGAAACTCTAGTAGTAGCCAGTAGTACTGGTCACAGAATTTTGTTGTAGAGTCCATTTATAGCCTCCTTGGTTATGTGTTTTTGTTTTGATCTCTATATCATCATCGTGTATGTATGGACAGTGCACTGGGTGCCATTTTGATATAATGGATATATTTGTGAGCCTACTTTGATCATATGTTGTCTTCTATCTATATTCTAATGATGTGTGTTTGGAAACATGAATGAAAATCTTTAAAATTATGTGTTTTTATATAAAATAAATATTTAATGTATTTTTTACAACAATCGAGTCATTGAAATCGAGCCGGCCGAGTCAATACCGAGTCGGAGTCGACCCTCGGCTGAGTCGGAGTTTTAAAACATTGGTATGTATCAATATTGGCTTATGTGTCCGCCTATTCGGTGTTGACATGTATTATATCAAACCATTGCATAATTTCAAACCCTCCTTCAAGGGTTCTAATTCAAAAGATAACTTGAACCAACTTCCCTTTGGAGTTGTATCATGAGTCAAATGTGTTGTAATAATATGGAATCCCAAATACCAGTACTTTTTTTATATCCCATTAGTGTGCCAAAGGCACACCTTAGAGTAAGGTATATGTTTATGCCTAGTTGTTTGTCATATAACCAAGACTCCATGTAAAAATGTAATCTAGGATTCCTCTAGGCAAGATATAAAACCCCAACATTTACCACCCCTAAAATCTACATGGAATTTTAACATTAATGTAGTGTTTTAATATCATGGTGAGTGAAACACACACACACACACATCAATTGGGGTTATCTCGGGTGGTTGGGCGAAATGGTTGTTATCTTCCCCACCCTGGTTCAAGTCATCGCTAGTGACATGATGAGTTATAGTGCCTTGATAAATATTGTTGTAATGTTTTCATGCCTATGAATCAATGAACTCTTAAGTGAGCATACTTGTGGGCTAGCCTAGTACCAATATTGTAACATACACCCTATTATCCCTAGCCCTAACTAATAGTAGAAAGAGGTAGTTACTATGTTGACCCAATCTCCATGGTATAGTTAGGGAAATGGGATCCAAATTTTTGTTGTCTTTTACTCTTGAGAACTCAAAACGGATGATACCATCGCATTCATCTTGTTGAGACGATTCCGACGATATAATTTTTTCTTTGATCTGACTCCTGAATCCAAAGATATGACCATCCAAAGATTAGTCATTTAATTAGTTCCACCTCACCGACTTGTCACGTGGTGCTCGTTTGGTCTCCACATGGCACCCACGTGGAAATCCCAATCAACCTCTCTTTGCCACATGCCACTATTAGCATAGATGTTGACTTGTTCATCCTTGTCACGTAATAGCCCACTATATAATGGGCACGACCCAATCTACTACACATATACTGTTGAAAATAACAACAAGAAATGCTAAAAATAGAATTGCTAAAAATAGCACTGCTATAAATAGCAGTTTAGCCAGTCTTGATCTTAGTAACAATGGATGGAAAAATGGAAGTGCTAAAAATAACATTCTATAAATAGCATTTCGGGATACCTTCCTATTTTAGTCAGTCCCTATACTAAAATAGTGAAGTAAAATTCGAATTTGATCTTAGCAGTAGTTTGTAAATTAATTAATTAATTCATCTTGAGTTAATTAGTTAAGGAAAATCAAACTTGAAGTCTATGTGGGGACATGCAACAGTTTCTCCATTAATTGAAGAATTTATCCATCAATTAAAGAGATAAGAGTGAGTTGTAATTAGTTGACTTAGTTTTTTAGGGGGCCGCAGATCCTAAGTCGCGGTCGCAGGTGCAAGGACTGTGACCAATAGGGCCAAGAGCCTAAGACTTCTTTGCAAAAGTAAAGATTGATTTGGAAGACGGTCAATCGCAACGAGGGTTAAGCAGAAGGAGCAGCTGGAGAAGACAACAGAGGAAGACATCTGGCAGGATCTGAAGGCCCGGTTTTGAAACGTGGACAGTCAGGCTTCAAATCGCAGACGTAGCTGGAGGTTTCACATTCTTGGCATCAGAAAACTGCCTAAGTCTCTATCCGACGGAGAACATAGATGTCCTTCTCTCCATTTTATCCTGTCACTGAAGCTCGAAACAATTTGTTTTGGTGGTATTAGGGTCTAAGCAGGAGCACTAATCATGGTCAACCCTAATGAAGCCGTTGAGCTCGAACCATAACCAGAAGATATACTGTCGGTGTGGGGAAAAGGCCTAATGGTTCAAAACATTGAACAATTTTTCGGGTCAAGCGGTCACCATGGGATTTCGAAGCAGAGTCCAGATTTGCAAGAGCCATGGAACAATAGGGCCTCGATTGAATTTCTGGAAGACAGTTTGGGGCTGGTAGGGCAGGGAATTCAGGGGGGCCCTGTTCAATTAAACCTCCAAGAACCGAATACTCAGAAGAAGGGTTTCCCCCAGGCAGAAGTCTCCCAAGTAAGTAATACGAAACCTCTCTTTTCTGCTCATCCTTATTCTGGAGGTCTGGAAGATGTGGTCTTCGGCCACGGCCCTAAAAACTGGTATTGGAATAGCCTGATTGATGGGCTCAAATCAGATATAGGGTTGGTCAAAGAAGGCAAATCGTCGGCTGTAACGAGATCATCTATAGCAAGGGCTTTGGTAAACCATAACATGATATCTGAGCAAGAGATAGTGGGATCTGAAGTGGATGAGGGGCGTAGGAAGGATGGTTCGGGAGATAATGCAGGAATTCAGCCAGAAGAGAAGGGTTTAGGAAAGGGAGTGGAAAGAGGAGCAGGGGACAAGGGTATTGTAGGACTTATTGATTCAGAGATTCCATTAGGAACAACACCAGTAGGCAAAAAGGATTTCTCGCAACAAACAGAAGCGGCAGATGGGGAGGTTGTCGCTCAAGGAAGGGAAGAAGGCACAGGCAATAGGCAGGTTGGGGAGAAGACGAAGAAACAAAAATTAATCAAGAAAAAGCCAGAAGCAGATCTTGTTCAGGGAGTGGACGTCCAAATAGAGGAAGCTATGGAGGTGGCGAAATGCACATTGGTAGGATGAGCCCGGGGGAAAAAATATTCAACCAATTTCATACAAAACTAGGTAGAGCAGCAATGGCAGGCAGCCCCAGATAAATCCTACAATGTCTCAGTTCTAGCAAAAGGATGGTTTATGATTCAATTCGAAAAGAAGGAAATGGCGGACTAGGTGATGGCGAAAAATTGGCTGACTGGGTGATGGCGAAAAATTGGGCGTTTGGTAACAATCCTGTTCTTTTCAGGCGATGGACACCACTATTCGATGCACAACGTGAAAAGGTGTAATCTTTCCCAGTTTGGGTCTGCGCCCCTGGTCTACCTCCCTTTCTATGGGTAGAATCAGTTTTCAGGTCCATTGGTAACAAGTTGGGCACTTATCTGGAAATGGATATGTCTTTCATAGAAACAAGGAATAAAGCCATGGCCCGGATATTGGTCAATCTTAATCCAGGAGAATGCCTAGCGGAAACTATAAAAATTCAGTAAAAAGACCTCAGTTTCGATCAACCTTTAGACTATGAACACCTGTCTTTTAGGTGTCACAGATGCCATGAGTATGGACATCTTGCAAGGGACTGCCCTCTTGGTTTTCGCAGTAGGAGGAGACAAAAGAAAGCTGAAACAGAGGTGGTATCAACAGGAAAAGAGACTGAAGCGGTCCAAGTGGAGGACGCTATGGAAGTGGATAAAATCGAGAAGAAGGAGGCTCCATTGTAGGCACATCAGGCCCTGCGACCGGATCTTGGAGAAGGATCTCCTGCTGGATCAGGGAATGGAGCACCGGAAGTCACAAAAGAAGTATCTGAAGGCATCCGTGAAGTCACGACGGGTACGCATCTGGACTCTTGTTTTCCTTCTATATCTCCTTCTTTTGAAGAAAAAGATGCATGCTTAAAATCAAATTCGCATAGTCTCTCATCTGTTGAACAGTCGCGGGTTGAAAACATCATTGCATCCATGCCCAAGATCAATCTGAACTGTGAAGAGGCTCCATATGATATTGGAAAAATAAAAATCTCTCCTTCCAAACCTGTATGCCATTATAACCTGCGATCCCTCGACAAAATACCAGCCTCTGGAGACACGATTGAAGGTTTAGGTATGGAGGTACCACGAATCTCGATGAAGAAGTCGAGGGGATGGAAGTCTTTTTGTCTAAGGCTCAGGTAAAAGCAAAATTTGACGTGGAAGATGGTAAACAACGGTCGTTTCCTGGGGTGCTTAGAGCGGAGAAACCCTATGGAGATGGGTCAAAATGATTATTCTTTCTTGGAATTGTAGGGGTTTAGCCAGTAAACTCAAAAAGTTGGCTCTGAAGGAGTTGGTATAGCGTTATAATCCAGAAGTAATCATGCTGCAAGAGACCTTAGGCTTAAGCTCAGAAGTGGTGTCATCTCTGTGCTCCACTCTCCCGGGGTGGCATTTTCAAGCATTAGACTCCAATGGTCACTCGGGAGGTCTGGCTATAGGCTTCAGGGAAGGAAGAATGAAACTCATCAATATATGGGGGATGAATCAAGTTTTGGGGATAGAAGCTGCGACACCTGATTTTGACATCCCTCTGTTAATCCTAAATATATATACGGGCCATGTCAGGAGAGAGTCTTTTTGGAACAACCTTTTGGCTAAAACAGTGATGAAAAACCAGAATCTGGTGTTAGGAGGGGACCTTAATTTCTCCATTGGGATCGTCGAGGCATGGGGTCCCTCAGCCAGAGAAGACCCCCTATCAGATTTCTTTTTGAATGCATTTTCATCACATAATCTAATCGAGGCAAACATGATTAAACTGAAACCTACATGGAGAAATCGTAGATCAGGTGAAGCTAGAATAGAAAAAAGACTTGATAGGTTCCTTCTGAGTGAAGATCTAGCCTCCAGAATCCTAGTATTCAGACAGTGGGTAGGAGAAGGGGGAAATTCGGATCATTTCCCAGTCTTACTCGAACTGTCTAAGCCTCCTCTAAAGCCGGCAACACCCTTCAAATTCAACACCTCATAGTTGTAGAGGGAATCTTTCAGAACTCTCTTTAGCGAAACTTGGCAACACCCGAGCAGGGACGCCATGGAAGATAAGAGTTTCCTTTTCATGGAAAACTTGAAAAGGCTGAAAAAGGCCATGATGGATTGGGCAAAAAAGAGGAAGCAGAATCAAAATGAAGTCTTAAACAATATCAATCTGGAGCTCGGGGAATTGGAAAATCCTGAATCGAATGGTTACGAATCTCAGGAGTCAAAGGATAGAATACTGCTATTAGAAAAGCAGAGAAGTAAAATTCTTTTGGACAGAGAAAAGGAATGGAGGTTGAAAAGCAGGGCAATTTGGCTATCATTTGGAGATGAAAATACAATTTTTTTTCACAATTACACAAAAGGGAGGAAGATAATGAATACCATATGGAAGCTAAAGGATGAGGAAGGTAGAGAAGCCAATACTTTTGAATCTCTCTCACTCATGGGGAGGAACCATTTTCAAAATTTATTCTCTGAGCAAGGAGAGATTACATTAGCAGAGGTTATCAAAACAACCCAGTGTTTTCCTCGTTATGTGGAGGAGGATGAAGCCGAGGGCTTGCAGGGTGAAGTTACATCTGAAGAAGTGGAGAGTATCATAAAATCTATGGCCAAAGATAAAAGTCCTGGGCCTGACGGGTGGCCTATAGAACTATTCCAACATTTCTTTGATCAGCTTGGCTCAGAATTAACAGATGTGATTGAAGAATCCAGAAGAAAATGTATGGTTTATGCGCCTTTTAACTCAACCGTCATAGCCCTTATTCCTAAGAAAGAAAACCCTGAATCGTTTGAAGACTGCAGGCCCATTTCGTTATGCAACAACTTTTATAAAATTATAGCGAAAGTGATTGCTACCCGATTAAAGCCAATCCTGTCCAGATGCATCTCAGACGGACAGTTTGGTTTTCTGGAAGGGCGCCAAATTCATGAAGCCATAGGGGTGTCTCAAGAGACAATTCATAGTGTGAAATTGATGAAAAGAAAAGGAGCGGTGGTTAAAATCGTCCTGTCAAAAGCCTACGACAGAATCAGTTGGACCTACCTCTGAATGTTGTTAACACACCTGGGTTTTAAAATTGAATTTATCAATTGGATTATGGGATGTATAAAAAATGTCAGTTATGCGGTTCTTATAAACGGAGCTTCCTCTCTGTTCTTCAAAGGGCAAAGAGGACTTAGACAAGGCTGCCCTTTGTCTCCTCTGGTTTTCCTTTTGGCAGCAGAAGGGCTGAGCCAGCTTATCCTAAAAGTAAAAAGAGAAGGAATAATTAAAGGTCTCGAGGTTGCAGTCAATTTATGCATCATGCATCTTCTTTTTGTTGATGATATTTTACTCTTCAGTAATGGAAACTAGCGAGAAATAAAAGAGATTAAGAAGATTCTCGAGTTCTTCATGAAAGCAACTAGGATGCAAGTAAATTACAGGAAATCGCAGCTCATTCTGGAAGGCTTTAATAGACAGGAGGAAAGCCAACTTACCTCAGTTCTTCCCTTTGATGTCTATAAGCTTGGGGACCCTTTAAAATACCTGGGGTTTTGGCTGAAGCCGGAAAATTATAGGAAACAGGATTGGAATTGGTTGGTAGCCAAGATTGAGGCCATAATTTCTCACTAGAGCTTTAAGTGGCTTTCCAGAGCAGAAAGGCTAACTCTAATTAAATCAGTCCTTCTAGCAATCCAAATTTATTGGGTTGCGCTGAACTGGGTTCCCAAAGGAATTTTGGGAAAGATAAGAAGAATCTGTAGCAGGTTTCTATGGGCTGGAGCAAAGGAAGACTCAGTGCCACCCTAGATAGCCTGGGAAAAAGTGGCAAGGCCAAAAGAATGGGGAGGGTGGGGAATAAAATACATCAAAGCTTTTGGATCCTCCCTGGTGCCAAAATCAGGGTGGAGAATCATCAACACGAATAACCTATGGACGAAAGTGGTGAAACAGAAATACATTGACCCCATTCCTCTTGATAATTGGATAAGGAACCCAGAAAAAAAGGAGGAAATGTGTCAATAGTTTGGAGGGCGACCTTAGATGCCTTCAAAGTTATTGAACGGATTATCATGGCAGGTTGTGTTACCGGGAATAGTGTCCACTTAGAGCTGCTATTCCCACTAAGGCTGGTAGCTATCTTAGAAACAAACAAGTTAAAACTACTTTCGCTTTCCTTTATGAAAAATAGATAAGAGGGGAACAAAGGACACCAACCTTATTCTTGCGCTTGGTTCCTTGCTTGGTTCCTCTCCTTCTCGATAGCTCTTTGCCGCTTCTCCTTCGTCTACCCAGCTTCAAAGAGCACCTATGGAATCAAAGCAGCATAATACTATCGGAGAACAGAGATCTATAGTCATAACCAACACAGGACCAGATATGTATTGACCACACAAATGCATATACAATCAAACATACAAGAATGTGGAGGAAAAATTGAATAGCTTTATTAATGTCAAGAATAGCAAGAGGAGTACAACCAATTGTTTTGACCCAGCATCATCCTCCAACAAGAAAACCCTTCTTCACCTCATGTAAAACTTAGATCACCCAACACTATGATATTACACCAGGAAACCAACAACACTTCTCTACAAGATAGAAGATTCCATCCCCCGGATCTCTGTGATGAGGGATCCATATATAGATGATTGTAGGGGGGTGAGTCAGCTTCTGGGATTTTGATTAGTGTCCTCTCTCTGATAGTTCTTGATTCCACTTGGAGATTGATGATCTCTTACTCATCCCTGGGCAAAATCAGAGAGGCAAGTGTCAAAGCAGAAGTTTCTGGAATATTCTATGATCCTCCACCTCGCAAACTGTCTTTGCCATTTGTCCATTCTCGCCCATCGCACCCTAAAGAGGGGCTATCCAGTATGCATTGCACCCTTTACACTGAGTAGGCGATATGCATTGCACCCTCTACACTGGGCATTCTGTATGGTCCAGTTTTGACCAGTTCTGAGCAGTTTTCTGTGGAGGACTTTTGGGAGATAATGTAATCAGCTGACCTTGTTCCTTTAGGGAGTGAAGCAATAGAATTAGGAGCCCTTAGTTTATGGACATTTATGATTGGGGTTGCAGTGCTCAAAAGTGTCTATAACAGTTGCCCCCTAAAGCATGAGGTCGTTAATCTTTTGATGTTGGGTGAAATGCTTTATCATGAGGATCCGAAGTTTTTTCGATCTGAAAGGTGACTTCTAATAAGATATAATACAATACATTATCTTCATAATACTTTTCATGATCTAGATGAGGCGGGAATTCCCATGCTCAGCTTTATAAATTCATTTTCATGTACATAGGACAGACAACCGTCTTTGTAGCAGATTGATGATTTGGATGGAGTCATCATCCTCTGATTTGGATGATCATCTATTCGGCAATGATGTACATTTGATGTCTTTATATTCCTGAATATATCGCAGCCCGGATGGATGAAACTAGATCTGGGGTCTTCAAAACTCGTTCAATCTTCACTCGGAGTACAAGTCGATCCATGTGAAAGATGTTTTGGAGTCGAACATGGAAGACATGCCTATTCTACCAGCCAATGACTAACTCCGTCTACAGGTGCGAAGAAATCCAAATAATTGACAATGATCCCTCAAGGTACACAGACAATTCCGTGTGGTGTGAAAATGGGCACTTGGCGTTGAACACCACCAAAATTCTCGGCGAAGGCCATTGATGTAAACCTGTCGCCGAAAGTGAGAAACTTGCCATTGAGGCATGCAAGCTTCAAAGTACTGAAAGGGGTTGTTCCTAGGTCAACTTCTTGGATAATGAGCTGATGTAGACAAGAAGTGACCTATCGTAGGAGGGCCCTAAGGAATCCCACATCTACGACACGAAATGGAGCAAATAATTTTGGAGGTGAAAACGATCAGATGATATAGGGTTCAGGGTGGCGGTCATGAAAGAATGGAGCGTGAATGTATTGCAATGGATGAGACACAGGTGAATTCTTTGAGCGACTTCTCTTGAACATATCGGCGACACTGACAATGGATTGGTAGAATTAAACCCAAAGATGGATGGTGTGACGGACCAATCGTAATATGACCGTTGAACGAAATAACCCAACCCGACTCGGACGGAGTGAAAGTGTCATGTTCAAGAGTGACTTGCTACCAATAAAGTTTCTTCAAGTATTCTTCCCAATTTTCCCCAGTCATTGCTGACCAATACCTCTTTATTTTTGTCAAGCTTGAGGAGGTTAACATATGCTTGTTCAACAATCCGCCCTTCGGGCGAACCCGTCGCTATGTTTTAACGAGCTTAGCGACAGTGAAACTCGTTCTCATCCATTTGGACAAGTTTGTTGCTATTGGTTTTAACGACAATGATAACTCGGTCCTTTTTCATTTTTAGAGAGTCTGAAAAAGGGACGGAAAGGAAACTCCAATGATTCTTTTTCATCATATAATCCCTTAAGTCCGAAAAAGCGTAAAATAATACAAAAGGGATGAAATTTTGATAGTTTTAATGAGCCGAACAAGACAAGTGCTCGATCTTTTTATGTAATAATCCCTCAGGTCCAAAAAGATTAAAATCTAGAGGAGGGATAGCACTTCTGATGACTTTAACAAGCCGGAGAGGCCAATCTCTCTGCAATCTTTTCATATTTTACGAGTCAGGTGAAAATAGCTTAAAGGAGACTCATTCTTTGAGGAACGAGTGATGATTTATAGTAGCAGCTGATTCCAGGTAAGGTTTGGAATTTTCCAATCGCGACAGTGTCATAAGGATGGCTAATATAATCACTCTTCATAGATGTTCCTCAAAAAGGGTAAACAATCAAATGGAGGTGTATGATTAGCTAAAACAAAGTGGAGGTGATGATGAGAACATGACCAAGGCTCAAAAGCTAATGATAATGCATTCATAATGGTTATTTACTGGAGATCAGTTCACTTTTTAATGAGCTTAAACTTTGAGGGAAACATTTGCTCATTGCTTATGTTTAATTTTTAACGAGCTTGAACTCCACGTAAAAACTGCTCGTGCCAGTCATATAATAAGGATATGTCATCTCAGATGCTATTTTTTATGGAGCTTGCACCTTTCAAAGCTTTGCCCCGGATCCTTTCTTTATGCAAGTTAGGAAACGACCAATCCTACGAGTTTAAAGGGTTTGATTATCTACAAACTAAGAAAATAAATGGTCGCTCTTTGCTTGCATGCAAAAAGGTTTGCATGCCCCCAGTTATAGTGAAAAATTTCCAGGTTACCATATAGAAGTTCCTGCTTTTGCAAGATAGTTTCCATCCACACAGCAGATAGAAACACTTCCTGGCTTAGTCCATCTGGACAAGGGTGGTTCTAAATCCCAACCTCCTAACCTTGACGAGGGAATCTTATTCCATTCTAACTCCCTTTTCCTATAAGGACAGGTGTCAGACCAGTCATTTTCCTTCGCGGAAACCTACTCTATACCTGGAGTTTCCCTGTCGG
>APFE030773713.1:4068-35523 GCA_000404065.3 Pinus taeda
TAAGGATTCTTCAAACAAACAAAACGAAATCAAGCAAGCACGCAACCTAATGCAACTAATAGCAAGGAAAGGAAACTTTTTCTTTTGAAAAATGCGAGACAACGAAATGCTCTTTTCTTTTCCAACTATTAAAGCAAAAGACACTAGTTTGCTCTACTTTTTCAATGACATAAAAGTTCTTTTTCAAACGAATTTAGAGAGATAGCTACGCTAAGTGAAATCTAAATCACCCAATGCACACAAGACAATTCCCAAATCCTTAAAGCCGGTTTCCTAGATCAAAAGGAAACAAAGGCTTATGAGCTATTGTAATCTAAGCTCAACAAGACAATGAGGAATTCAAAGGAGGAAAGCAAACTGCTTGGAACACAATCAATCACTCTCAACAATCACCAAACAAAAGTGGGAACAAGAATGAAGTCGGCTGGCCAACCAAGAACACCAAATTCCGGACGGGAGGCTAGACACACGTAACCACTAGATGTCCTAGGGTTTGAGTACGAAATCAATGAAAATAAGCAAACACCCGAAGGATGCGAGTTCACAACCAGACAAACGACGGTCTGACACACTTCAGCAATCGTTAAAAGTCAATACAAAACATAAACCAAGCAACAAGAGCAAAAAGAAGGGCTTTGCCCAAACTGCAAATAATCGATAAACAAGTTCTCGCGAAACGAGGGCTCGCAAACAAACGAGTCGCAGTCCAACAAAGTTATCAAACCAAAAGCCAAGTGTAAGAAACAGGGGAAAACCAAAGTCAAGAGGTTCAGTAGGTCAAAAGGCCCAAAAAGAATTTTTTGCAGGATCAGCCCGGGTGACCCTGTAGCAACAAAGCGATGACGCAGAGGTGCCCGTAGCAACTTTGCGCTGTCAGCGCGGAAGGACACGAATAAAGAGCGCTGGCTCGAAAAAGCAGGTCAGCGCGACTGGATATATGTAAAAACGCGATGACAGGAACAACAAAGAGGACAGGGTGCGCTGTCAGCGCGGAAGGACACAAATAAAGGGCGATGTCCCGAAAAAATAGGTCAGCGCGGCTGGACAAATTATGCAATCGCGATGACAGAGACAGTAAAGAAGACAGGGTGCGCTGTCAGCGCAACTGTTTCAAAATAAAATGCGCTGATGTTGAAAAGCAAGTCAATTTGAACAAAAACTCCCAAACCAAAAGAACAGGTTTTCAAAGCAATAAAGGTAGCTCCTAGGACGAACCCAGAAATAGACCAACAGTAAAACACTCCCCAAAATCTTGACAAAGAAGCAATAATCAAACAAAGGTGAGATACAAAGGGACAGGCAAGCTCCCCAGTGGAGTCGCCAAATTGTTGTATAGGTAAATCCCCTCTACGGATAGAGGCGATCCCTACTAGCCCAACAGGGGTCTAGCAACAATCGAACAATGCTACATCGCAGGTTCCTAGTTGTAATTAACAAGTGGGTGAGAATAACCTACTTGGATTCCAACGCTTGTTTGTCGAAGAGATATTCCTCTCGCTCCTTCGCTCCAGCCGATCACGATTCCCCACTATCCTCGCGGATGAACACCTGCACAAGCAAAAGAGAGCAAACAAGAACGTAAAATCTACTAAAAACAACTATGGAAATGAAGTATTATTTCTGCTGCATCTCTATGTTTATGGTTATCTCTATAATTTATTGTGTTCCTATTTAAATCTGGATCAGGGAGGCTTTTCAATCTCTTTTCCACTCACACATACGATGGTGAAGGTGAAATGGTCTAGCCTGAGCACTTACGTAACTTCCTTTCCATGATTTATGAGTAAGATGAGTTTACTAACAAAAAGGTTAGTCTGTTGCTTGCATTCACACTTCGCGAATCCATATTTTGTTGGGTGCTCAGCCTACAAACTGACACCGTGCACTCATGTGAGCAATTATGTGACCTTATTGAAGACATGTTCCATAATTTTGATCCAAACCATCTTGACCAGAAAATGTTACAACAATGGATGGCTCCACATGAATCGGTTATTGATCTTGGCAGCGCTTTCGTGGCTTACAATTTCAAGCTCCGAAGAGCCAGCTAATGTTCGCTTATCTCTAGTATCGGTTCGAGTACTGGCTTAAGAAATATGCTCATCCCAAGAGAAAGCTTGATTTCAAACGTCGCTAAACCTTTTTCGTTGATGGAACTACACAATCCCATAAGGGCGCAAACACTGTCTCAGTATACTATCCACCTCCCTTTCATTCAACAGTTCCACCACCTACCAGTCATGTTGAGGATCATGTTCGCACATTTGTTCATTCTTCACACCCTCCCAACATCACATCACTCAATTTTCACGTAGAGTTCATTGTTAGTCCTTTGAGTTCCCATATGCATTCTCTTCTTCGACCTCCGTCTTTGCACCCAGGTGTTCCTTCAGATGAATTTATCTTTTGTTTGTCTATTCCGGACTCTTCACTTGTTGTGAACAAGTAACAACCCACTGATGAAGTTGGTTTTGCACAACCAACATGCGTTGTCATTGATGAAGAGTATGAGTGGGAGATTAAGCATCAACACTCAGCGAAGGACGACTCCCTTCCGTCTGAGCCCCCTCTATTCCTCCCTAGCTTCTTTGGTGAACCCACCATCCATGATTGTGTATGTGTGTCTTCATCTACGGATGCAACCATTTTCGATCACTCGCAGGGGTCACCAGATTCTAGTCCATCATTCAACAATGGAGAGGATAAGTTATTCATTGAAGATCCACTTGATCCTTCATTTATCTTTTCTAGAAATATAGAGGATGAGTTCATTCACTTTTCATCTATGCCTTTGTTCAATTCATCAGATCATGAGGATGCCAAAGAATTCATTGATTTTTCTGGTTGTGGCGGTCATATCACGATCATGAATCTATCGCAATTTATTTTTTGAAGCCGCCAGTTTATGATGATCTACCTGATGATGAATTTGAGACACCCAAGCCTGTCGAGGAACTTCAACATGAGCTAATTGTTATGTCAGGTCCTCGCTCTCTTGGGGTTAGTCTCACTTCCAATCATGAAACTGTTCAATCACCCAAGGCTCCTCATCACTCGTCGGTATGCATTGAGGATCCATCTCACGCTCAGGTCACACTTCCTCCACTCGAACTGCATGATCCCATTTCTCATGCATTGGAGGAGTCTTATATTGAAAGCACTCGTGTGCGATGCAAGTTACCTTTGTTTCTTTCGTTTTCTTGCATGTCACAGTCAAGAGTGTGATTTTTCTCCAAAGTTGCACATAGTGTCACATAGAACCATGATAAGTCCATAGACTATCCTTCATGCACATGCACTCACTTATGTCCCATGGGCACTTTTAAATACGAAGTGTGGTTGTCTTCACTGTTATATATTTCTTGTATGCTGGTCTGCACAACTGGGTTACTCGCGGACCAAGCCTTCACCGACATGGGTCTACCAATGCGCCAGGGCCTGCATTGGAAGTATCACTTCACATGATCAAACCCTTGCACTGTTAGTGTAGGACTAGGAGTAGTGTTTTCTTTCAGTTGTTTGCTTGCATGCTTGTTTTCTTACATGCTTTGTTTGCTTGTTTGTTTGCTTGCTTATTTGTTTACTTGTTTCGGTTTCATTTTCGCTTCTGCTCTTGCTTTTCTTTTTTTATTTTTAGTTCATTCACTTGTTTCGTTCATAGGTTAGTTTGCATGAAACCATGTGTGACTCATGAAACGAGCTGGGTAAAGTACTAGAGGTTTTGTACAGCTATCACTACTTGGTTATCTGTCATCTTGCCTCTGTATGATGAACTTGTTACTCTTAGTCCATGATATGTCGAAGGAAAATACGTACTCTTCGAAGTGAACCTTGGTGTAAACACAATGCTTGCATGCTAACTAGTGTCACCTTCTCTAGTCGATTGGTTTTGGGTTAACCCTTGTCAGATTAGTCAAGTAGAGTAAGGTGAGGGAAAAAACCTTAACAGGGGCATTAGAGATATAATAAACTACTTCTCTACTAGAACAAACTCCTATTCTATCAATAAGTCAGGATCCCTATTCCACCTTTGAAATGAATAAGTGTTATGCACAGTGAAAATGAAAAAAAAAATGAGAAGTCAAAAAATGAAAAATGAAAAATGAATAAAGGGAAAGAAAAGAAAAGCTTCCTACACAGGGAGGTGATGCAAGTAACTCTATCGGGCTACTTGTTAGAGTCCTATAGTGGCTAAGGTTAAGCCTTGTAATATTGTACATACCTTTGCTTTCTGCAAATGTTTTCCATATTAAAAATTAAAAAGTGTAAAGAGGGTGTGTCCTAAAAGAAATATCAAAGGACAAAAAGAATAAGAAAATATCAAAAATGAAAATATATGAACCCAAAAAAAAAAGCAGATCATGAAAGTGTGCAAGTCGAAATGACACTACTATTTTACTGCTTTACTGTCTTAAATAATGGTTGTGTGCAGCTTGTCATACATGCCACAACCCATGGTAGTCAAATTGCTTAATCTTGACTATTTCATGCTTTGAATTTTATGTTTATAGTTACGGAGTAAAATCTAACCAAACAACTTAATCTTGGCAGATCATTAGATAAGTAGAGAAAATAAATGGGGCTCATCATCATAATTTGATCCCTTAGAAGATATAAGGTTAGAAATATATAGTTTACTTTTCAAAAGAAAAAAGAATGATAAGGATCTGCTAGCCTAAATGCACCTAAATAAGTAAAAATAAATAAAAATTTTAGGGTAAGTAATGGGTAAGTAGAAGAAAGGTTGCTGAAGTTTAAATTTGATCGGACAAAAGCACATTTATCATGCTTAATCATATGTTTCAATGTGCATGAGAAATTAAGAAAATAAAAGCAGAGGTTTACAAGGTGATTTAATTGACTTCCCCTCATTCATTTCATCCCTATACTTACTAATTTCCCCATCCACAAGTATGTTCTAGTACTAAAAATCCTTCAAGTCATAAAGGCTCAGAGCATTTCTCTAACTTTTGGTCGGACTGGACCCTTAGCTTAATGACTTATGGACATCAAGTGATAGAATTCCCTTCATAAAATTCATTTCCCTTCATTACCATAATAAAACCCCTCTTCCTAAGGTTAAATTCCATTTGCCTATGAAAAGTAAAAAAACCCCATGTTAAATTCCATTTCACTCAAAAATACCCACAAAAAGATTTTATCCTAAGTATAAGTGTATGTAAAGGAAAAGCACAAATATTCCATTATACTTAGTATTTTTTTCATTCCGCTCATTTTAGTTCATATTAATTTCTAACTTAATAATATATCTCCCAATATACCTTTTCCCATATATAAATAAATCCCCGTATATATTACCCCTACCCTTAGTTTAACTATAAACTACATTTTTACACTATCCCCCCGACAAAACCCTCTTAACTCACTAATTCTCTGTAAAGTTAAGATAATCCCTCCATTAACCTCGTCTGATCATTTAATCCCATGTTTAACTCCAAAATAATCACAAACCACCATTAATTAAAGCTTCGCCCCCCAAAAAAAAAACCTTTGACCATTTCATCTATGGTAATCTGTCAACCAACTGTCATCCAATTGTCAGCACCCGAATCTAACAATTCACATCCATATGGGGTTCACCCGATATCCGACCTTTACCCGCCCAATAAAGTGATATTGCCTGGGCCCCCATCTGCTACGTGTCAAGCGTCAAGGTAAATCAGGTGACCTCGCCAAAATACTACCTCCTCGATAAAGCGGTACAATGGCTTGGAAAAACGCCTCCTCGCCCAACCTGAAAAATCACCACTATTCATACAAAATTTACCCGCCAAAAAGTAAGTGTTGTTCAATAACAAGGCCGAGAAACCCTATTTAGCGTTTTTCAATCAATTTCTTTGTAAAAACTCTGCAAACCATTACGACACCTTTAAACGCTGAAATCACCAATTGACCTCAATTTCACTCCTAAAGAAGTTGCAAAGACCCCAATAAAGCTCTCAGTCTGTACCAGAGCCCATTCAAACTTTTGCAATTTCCGATAACACCAATTTGAAGTTAATTCACCCAAATTCTAGGTATTTGAAGAGAAATTACCATAGACCCTTTCAATTTGAAAATGTTTAGTCTTTAAAGTGTTTTAATTAAGTAAAATTAATTTAAACTACTTTAAAATTAAAGTGTGTGCCTGATTAAAATACTCAAACCCTTCTAAAAGCTTCCAAATTACCTTCAAACCTAAGATACAAACCTGTATAAGTCAAATCCAAATCCACAATAAATTAATTATGGCTACCCTCATCGCCATGGATGTCAAACCAGTGATAACCCACCATTTGGACCTTGACCACCTTCCCCTGGTGGATAGGGATTTTCAAATCAAAGACACAAGTGCCTATACACTCCAGCTCAAAATTCATTGTTGGAGTAAGGACATATATCTAAACCATACTGATGACATTGGCCTTTGGGAGTCCAATTTGCCCAAATACCAGTTTCCACAAGTACATGTCTTTCCTGAGATTGTTCATTTGTGTCATGCTTGCTACATTCCCAGTGAGAGAGCTATAATTTCCCCAAAGAAAAAAGTCTTGTTTACTATTACAACTGAGTCAATCAATGAAATGTTTCAAGTCCAACCAAGTCCAAACCTGACCCCACTCTCCATTGAGGATTTGTTAGACCAGTACACCAAATTGAGTCCATCTATACTAGCCCAAATATTCCAAACTTTCATTATAGAGGAGCAACACATTCCTACAGATGCCCCTCCATATGTTTCTGCCATTTTCTATGAAAGGGGAAAGAAAATTATAACCATGATAACATGTATTCTGGGCTATACCACAGTTGAAAACATTGATGAGCTCATCTTGGCCTTCATGTCCATTTTCACCCCAGGAAAGCCTCCTGCTACTTTGTATAATTATGCCCAATTCATAGCTAAAAGGATGCATGAACAATTTACCAGAATGCAAATGAGAGAGTATTCAAGTACTCATCTGTACTTTACCACATGTTTTTGTATTATCAGTCAGACATATTTCCATTCACCATCCAGAAGTTGGATACTAAATGCCATCCTAGGTCTGTTATATTTTGGAAACCACTATTCCATAGGTATTCATCATCATACACATACACAAACTTCATTGCATCTTTTTTCCATTCGGTCATAACCATGCTGACAGGAAGCCCTCCACCCAGAATAAGCCAAGAAATCAAAAGAGTGCCCCAATTTTCCAAACAAAGTAAGGTGGAAGATTGGTACCTTTACCAAAATCACACCGATAAGAATCTATGGTTGCTAGCTTGCCCCATAATAACTGCCCAAATACCTTCCCATGAGTTTATTTACTCTGGAATATTATAGGCAGATAATGAACTCTGATGATATCAACTTTGTCTCAACCAAGAAAAGGACTTCGTTCGAGATCAAGAACCAGTTAGGCCTTTTCATTTGCAATACTAGAGAGGCAGGAGAGGAAGCAAATTAAGTTCTGCAACAAATTAAGTTTAAGAATAGTTTCATGTGGAGGTATGACCCTCAAGGGTTTATAACCAAACTAAGACAAAAGGTCAAATTGGGACCTCACATTCATCACCCTATACCAGAAATAGAAAGGTACCAGAGAAAGAAGGAACCATAAGTACCCCTCCTGTTTTGCAGACTCCTCTGGATGAGGAAAAGAATCCCAAAAGGAACGGAGAGGAAGGTTCCAGCTTAGGTATGGACACTTCAAATGTATAGTATGAAGCTAGCTAGAGCAAAAGGCCTAGGCTCAATCATGTTTCAGAACAAGAAGACATAGAAGGCTCAGTAGAAATAACTGATGATGATTTAGACATGAGCAAAGGCATAGCTCCATCTAGAGAAACAAAGGAGCCATCTACATCAAAAACTCAAATTTTAGAAAGGCAGCTCAATGTAGAAGTCTCCTCATTCAATAAGCCTATTGATAGAGATAGGGACATTAAGGACAGGTTCAAGGATATTAAAATGAGAAATGAGAAACTAAAGGCAGAATCCTATGGACAGTATTTCAAGCTTACACCCCCTAATCAAAGTAGGTTGATGTCAGCTTTTGACATCAAGGAAGGAAAGATGCAAATGTCCTTCATGAAGCCAACTATACAACAACCGAGAACATCAACAGATTTCAAGAAGATAAACTTTGAAGTATTGGCAAGGGATATTCATCCCGTTGACCAGATTGAATTTCACAAACAGGCTAGAAAAATTATTTACTCCACCCCTTACAGGAAAGGCCATGGTTGCACAGCAGTTGAAAAATTATCTGAATAACATTTCGGCTCAGTATCAGTTGGAAAAGGCCTCCTCACAGGCCAAAGACACCAGAATCAAGTCTTTGGAAGACTTAGTAATTGAATTGTGACATGATCCTAAAGACATCAAGGCTACTGAACAATTAATCAAAAAGAAGAATGATGACATTTTAGCCCTCGAGAAACAATGAAGATACCTCAACTACAATACCCCCAGACACAGGAAGCCTTGGAAATCCAAACAAAGTATGAAGAGTTGATGGACTTAGTCCTTAAACTCAATGATCAGTTGAGGGAGATAGAAAAGGAATTGGACAGCTTAATCCAAATAAATAAACTGATCTTGGCACTACCCCAATAAATGTCATCCTAGCAGTTACCATGGTTGTTCCTTCCAAATTGGCAGCCTCATTGGCTCGCACAGCTCCAATGGCCACAAAACCACCGGCTTCTACAACATCTACATCAACAATAGGTACATCAAGTGAAGAAGAAGGAAAATTGGTTAGACCTATGGAATAAATGTCCATACAAACCACAAAAATGAATAAGCTCAAAGAGAAAGTGACAAGCTTGGAAACTGATTGCAAGCTTTCCAAAATCATGCACAAAGAAAAAGTGCAAAAGGCTACCAAGATGAGTGAAAGATTGAAATCCCTGGAAAAGGACTTAACACTGAAAGAACCCCTTGGGCAGGCTAAGGAACAACTATGGTGCAATATCATTGACTCTATACATGATATTTTTCCATCTATTCAGGTGATTTTTGAGAAAATAGATTTGATAAAACTGGCTACAGAGGCCAACCAGAAAGTAAAAGAAAAATTAGGACAAATGCCAGAAGAGGCTACTAGAATTATCCAGTTCCTTAACACCAAGAATAAATATTAGCTATAGGAATTGGAAATAGAGGACATAACATAAACAATTTTGGACATCAAAAAGGTCCTCTCCAGGAAGAACTTGATGAAAAACTTGAAGGATAAATGTCAGAATATGCAGCTAGCCATTGAGCGATTTAAGGCTAAGTTCCAGATTTTGAAAGAAAAGGGATTACACAATCCCTTAGTGATAAATGATAAGTTGATGACAAAGGAGGATTACAAGAAGAAAATCAGAGAGGTAGCAAAAGATTAGGTAAATACATCATCAATGAAGGCATTGCCAACAGGAAAAGTACTCTACCAAACATTTGAAAACTTGGTTTACCTCCAACATGAGGTAAAACACTTGTTTATCAATAAGCCTACTTTTGCCAAATACATAGAGGCAAATGAAACATATAGAAAGATGCTAAAAATCCAATTACCTGATGCTAAAAAATGGGATAAATTAACTGATTTACTATAGATTTATGTAGTAAAAAGGTTAATGTATAGTAAAAGTAAAACAACATGGTAAAAGGATGTTGACAGATCAGCAGATTCAATGTGTATCAGACGAAAGGTTAAAGTAAATGAAGCATCCAGCATGAAAGATCAAACAACAAAGAAAAATAAATGGAAAAAGATCAGAGCCAACAGAACCAAAATAAAAGGGACAACATGAAGAAGTTCAATAGCCATCTCTCTCTTATTGCATGAAGATATATCTTTCTCCTAAATTAATTCTCAATACAGTTTGAGATATTTTTGTAAATCCTTTTGTACAAATACTTCATAATTCGAAGTATTGAGTGTCGATTCTATTAGACATTTCTATAGACTTTTTTATCAGAAGACCTAGAAGGTTATTGTATCATTTTTTGAGCCAACAAACTGGATTAATAAATAAAGATCAAATATTTCCAAGGATTCATGTGTTGAGCGAACATCAGAAAGTATTTTCATGTCTTATCGTTATTTTTCTCAAATTTATTCATAATCTTTAATGTGTTTCTCAATCTAAATGTTATAACTGGAATAATACTTCAGAACTTGTTTAATTACACTTTGTCTTAACAGTTATACATTAAATGTTTTCTGCTAATATCCAAATTAAAGAATTCTTAATTGCTCTTTGGTTTAGATTGATTTCTTGAATATTCGGGTTAAAGGATTCTTAGTTTCCCTTTGATCTTGATTATCCCTTCATTCCCCATTCATTATCCGGGTCTGAGAACCCTTAATTTCTCTCTCACCCTAAGTGAAACCCTTTCACCCCTCTATCTCAAATATCTGAAAAACACTCTGCTATCTTGCCCTTGGAACTTTCCCTTTAGTGAGTTAATCTAGTTTCGCTCCCTTACTGTTTGACTCCATAGCCCAACAGTTTAAAAGACATCATTCTATCCATCTATCTAAGAGATCCCACCACCCAATCTCAAATAAAAATGAAAAACCCCTTGAACAACCATAACTAGCCTAAAAACATCTTAACTAAAACAAAGCTAAATTTAAAGAGAAGGCCCTCTCTGAGCATCGGGAAGGCTAGGTCCTGATCTCAAAAAGCAGTTTGTGGTTACCTTTGGTTTTTCTTTCTTTTTACTTCAAAATAATTGTCAGAGTGATAACATTTCTGGCGACCATATTGGGGACTTCGATCCTCAATCTCATAAAACTTTAAGGAAAACTTAAATTAAATCTTGAGCCCCTTAAGGTCATTACCTGAAATAATTTTACATAAAATTTCATAAAAACAATTTAAAAACTTAAAATTCTGGCTCCTAAAAAGATTCAGTATAATAGGGAAAACCCAGACCAGAACCCTGCAACAATAGTGGATGACCCAGAGAGGATTTTAAGACAACCTAAAACAAAAGAAACTCAAGCCAGTAGTAGCAGGTTAGTTAGATCCAATTCACTCCCTGAGGAGTTCTCAACTTTAGAGGACATCCCTTTCAATTTTTCATTTTACCTCTCAATATTCAGAAGTAAATCTAAGAATGCAATCCATGAAACAGTCTTAGATCCTAGGTTTGTTCAACTCATTGAAGCAAAAAGGGTTATTCATTAAGATTTAGATAAATTATTCGCTGAGACTTTTGACAAATTATAAGCTCGGGCCTCTAAATTGATAAGTAATATAGGTGATTCTTACATTCAACAATATACTGAACTAGCTTCCCTTACTACTGTTGCCCTTGGAGTTTCTCCACAAACTTCACTCACTGTAAATCTACCTTCCTTTACCACAACATCAATTATATATACCACAATCCAATCACCTAAACCACTTATTAATCAATCATCTCCATCATCATCTAGTTCACCTCCTTCAGTTTCAAGCTCTTCTTCAACCACCACAACGTTACCCCCTAGTCAAACTAGAATTACAACAATGGAAAACTGATATGCTCCTCTTGCTTTACCTGCCCAACTCCATCCCGTGCCTGCATATTATCAGAGTAAGATCTTCTTGTTTGATGCTACTGGTCATTACACTTCCCAGCAACATGTAAACAATATGTCTAACCTTTTTGAATTGCATAAAATAGATGAAGCAGATGTCCAAATGAGATTGTTTGCCCAAACTTTAACTGGTGATGTCAAGAAGTGGTTCAAAGCCTTTCCTGCCAACCATATTTCATACTTAGCCAATTTTCAAAGGTTATTCATTGATATATGGGAAAGAAACAAGAACCCATTGCAAATACTTTCTGAATATGATAATATTAGGAAAGTTGCCAATGAGTCAGTTTAGGACTATTGCACTAGGTTTAATAATATCTATAATGAAATTCCAGACAACATTAAGCCTCCACCTGACCTAGCATTAATTAATTTCCCTTATGGTTTTGATGCTGACATGTCATACCAGCTAAGGGAAAGAAACCCTAAAACACTTGAACAAATGCAGAGCAATGTTGTCAGTGTAGAGGCCAAATTGTTAGCTAAGAAAGCACAAATGAGGAATGAAAAGAAAGTTGTATTTAAAGAAGAAGTTTCAACTTCAGATGGAAAAGTATATGCTAAAAGTTTAGAAACAATCATGGATAGTTTAGAGAACATGGAGAGGAAAAATCAATGGGAGAATCAACAACAATAACCCCCAATAAGAAAACCAAATTTTAGGAAGTACCCTAATACTGCAAAAAATGTTACACCAAACCAACAGATTAGGCCCCCCTTCCAAGAAAATTATGTTGAGGATTCATAGAACCAAGAAGTAGAGGATGATACCCAGATTAACTTACTGGAAACCACAAAGGAAGACACTGTTTTTCTTACTCAAGAAGAACATGAGTTATATATGCTTCAACAATTACAGTTAGAATCTGGTGAATCTTTTGATTTTAAATAGGGATATGAGTCAGCTATATATGAGGTACATAAACAATATAGGCTGAGAAGTAAGAAGAAATATGTGACTCCCATTAAAAGATCCATCCAAACCCAGGCTAAGATAATAAAAGACGATCCAGTTAACAAAGCATTGCAAATTATCCCTAGGGGAACTACTGAAGCTTTAACCCCCAGGATTGTAGATATAACCTTCAATGAAACCCAAATAGAGAAAATCACTTGAAACAATCAAAATAAAAGAAATCAAGCCAAGACAGTAGAAACACAAACTGAAATGCCTACCATTGAGAAACAGAATAAAGATACTCAAACTGCACACATTAAGGAAGATCTGAATCAAACAAACGAACCTCAACACCCTTTCAATATTAAAAATGAAATAGCTAAATTAAAGATATTAGTTCCTTTGACTGAAATGGTAAAGAATCAATCTTATAGGTCACAGATAACTGAGACTTTGAACATAGGAGAGGGAGAGGATTCTGTTAATTTGAATGATGACCAACCTGAATTATTATTTGGCCTTGAGGCCAATGGTTTTCATCAGCAAGGGGGAGTTCATCCTTTTTACATCAGCCTAAAAATTCATGATAAAATTTTGCATAACACTATGTTAGACTTAGGGGCCTCCCATAATCTCATGCCAAAGGCAATAATGGAAATACTGAACCTAGACATTACCAGGCCTTATAAGGGTTTATTTTCTCTTGACTCCAACCAGATTAAATGCCCTGGTCTAATCAAAGAATTATGTGTGACTCTTGTCCAGTTCCCTGCAAAGAGCATTCTAATGGAAATTGTAGTTGCAGACATCCCACCAAAATATGGAATGCTACTATCTCAGTCATAGGGAGCAAAACTGCAGGAATCTTTGCAGTTGGATATGTCTTATGCCACCATATCTCTTTTTGGCCAACCAAGAAAATTATACAGGGAGACCTTGATGAAATACGTGGTCAATAGTGACGAAAAGCCATAAAACTTTCCCATATACTCCATGCATTTAGATATGGACTCTTTCATCTTATACAATGCAGAAAATTACAAAAAGGAACTCACAGCGAAAGACCTTAAGTATAGAACAGTTGATAATGAGAACATATTCCATGAGTCACTTTGGCATTTAAACATTGATGGTTCTGTCAATAAGTTAGGGGCTGGTGCAGGAGTGTGGATCTATAATATGGAAAATAACCATGTTGAGGGACACGCTTTTAGATTGAACTTCAAATGTACCAATAACATGGCTGAATATGAAGCCCTAATTCTAGGGTTACAATTGGTTAGGAAATTGGGAGCCAAAAGAGTTTCCATCATGGGAGACTCAGAGCTAATTATTAAACAGATTAGTGGTTAATATTCTATTAACAACCCTAGGCTTGGTAGATATAGGGATATTGTTTTAGACTTGATCAAGGACCTCCAGGAATCAAAATTTATTGCCATTCCTAGAAAACAAAACATGCAGGCCCACAATCTGGCTACCTTTGCTAGTAGTTGTAAATTTCCATTTCAACCAAACCACCAGTACACTACAGAATTCAGACATAGGCTTGTTATACCAGACAACCTCAAGTATTGGTAGATTTTCTCCCAAGACTCTCAGATCTACGATTTCATGAACAATAAAGGTGAGTTTCAGAATTATAAGATAGATACCTACTGTACAATAGACAATAATATAGAAAGAAGCTTAGATGTAAATATTTTTGATGTACATAAACCAACTACAAATATCATGGAAAAATAGGCTTTAGCTTTGGTTAAGGCTATCAAAGATTTCAGAGTATACATTCTATACCCTCACATTATTGCTTATGTTCCAAACTCTGTAGTTAAGGACATTTTGACTCAAAATGGGCGTAAGGGAAAAAAATGCAAATGGATTGCCACAATATTGGAATATGACATAGAGATAAAACCCAACAAGCTCATCAAAGGCCAAGGTTTAGCCAAACTCATGGCTGAATCAAAGTGTCAAGCCCTTGATATCAACTTCATTAGTGCCCTTGATGATCAGGAGGAGATGGTGACTCCACGGATTAGTGAACCTTTTACTAATTCACCATCGTATGTAGATATTACATTTGTTTTACTAAACTTACAAGCTCCTCCTGGATTGACAAGAACTAAAGCTAAATTCTTACAAATGAGTCATTGAGCTCTTGTGTTATAGATAATGCATTGTTTTGGAAAGACAATAGTGGTATTCTTTTAACATGTTTATTAAAAGATGAATTTGACAAGATTTTACAAGAGTTTCATGTAGGGGATTGTGGAGGAAACTTGTACTGGAAGAGTATTGCTGACACGATTCTGAGGGTTGGTTTTTATTGGCCTACTTTGTTTGCAAATGTTAAAAAACATGTGACCTCCTGTCATAAATGCTAGATTTTTAGGGAAAGAGAAAAATTTTACCCTTGCCTCTTAAACCAATTTCCACTAAGATTCCATTTCAATAATGGGGGTTAGACTTCATTGGAGAAATACACCCCGCATCCTCAGCTTAACACAAGTGGATTCTGATAGACACAAACTATTTTACCAAATGGATAGAGGCCATACCTTCTAGGAAAGCCATAAACACTATCATAATCACCTTCCTAGAGAGTAACATCCTTTCGAGATTTGGGTGTCCCCAGAAGCTCATTATTGATGATGCAGCAGCCTTTAAATCCAAAAGAATTATATATTTCTATAACAAATATCACATCACCCTTGGCCATTCCACAGCCTATTACCCTCAAGGTAATGGACTAGCAGAGCCATCCAACAAAAGTCTGGTCAATATTATCAAAAAGTTACTGGAGGATAACAAAAAGACATGGAACAAGAAGTTAGTCAAAGCCTTATGGGAAGATAGACTGACTACTAAGAATTCCATTCGAACATCACCCTATCAGTTGGTTTATGGGATGGATGCAGTTTTCCCATAAATAAAAAACATCAAATTTTGTACGTGACTTTACCGAATAAGACTCACATATAAACAGGCTTCCTCTATATAACACCTGTGTCCTAATCTCAGAATACTAAACACTAAATCATTAATTACTGAATCATGCATAGACCATTTCACTAGTTACAGATCACTAAACCAATCACATATTTCTAAAACAATTATAAATTATAGATCATACACCCAGTAATACTTTTGTACCATTAACACTAATCAATTCAACCAAGTCGCCTCAATTTTCACAGTCAAACATAGATCATCATGATAGATACATCATCGGTAGATAGTAGCAAGTAAACCATAAATCCTCAATTGTAAACATCAATCATTAGATCAAACCCTAGTTTGTATACATGACTTCCTCAAGGGATATAAACATATGTACACACTTATCATGTGTGACACTCATGTATAGATCTGTACATACTAAATATTATTTCGCAGAATATATACTCTACCCTATAGAGATGGACCTACATATGTATGCGACTATTCCCAAACATACCTGTGTAAAAATATGAAAACATTTCACTGCAAACAAATTTTCACTTTCCACGACCTTTAATGTCAATACTACAGACTTCTGAATAAATCATTTAGATCAAAGTATCACATTTTCATCAATATTATCTATTTTGCAACAAGTAAATCAATCAACCATGTACGTCAACATCCTTAAGATCTTTCATATCTAAGTGTTCTCCTTGCTCCCTGTTACACACCTATTTCATATCAAATCATTCATAGAAAACCCAATACTTTCACACATAGCACCTTGATCTCCATCTCTTTATATAGATTTAGCCTTAGTCAATACCTTAGGCCAATCCCTTAGTAATTTCCTTGGTGTTCCTTGATGAGATCAAATAACTATTGATGCACTCATTACTATGGGCCAATACCATGGTAAAGACCACTCGTATCCAAATTACCGTGGTTTTGATTATTTACGCAACTTTTCTTCACAATACTTGTGTATGTACATGACCTTGCTTATCAAGGCCCGCGTATAATTTATCGAACTTTTATTTTATTATACATTTGTCTCTAAACTGACATTCCTTTGTCCATATCACCTATAACATTTGTATTAGTCTACATAAACATTGTATTATGACAATGTTGACATCTTTATCAAGCAGGTTTCCATCAAGGACAACACATTAGCCATAATGCCAAAAATCTTATATGTTGATGATTTAATTTTAACTGGTGATGAGAAGTTGACCAGATCTTGCAAGAAGGACCTTGCAAGATAATTTTTAAATGAGGGAAATGGTCTCATGCACTACTTCCTTGGGTTGGAAGTATGGAAAGGTGATGGGGAACTATTTGTCTCTCAAAGCAAGAATGAAAATTAGATACTGAAGAGATTCCATATGGAGAGTTTCAAACCCATGGAGACACCTCTAACAACCAACTGGAGGAAGGAGAATTCCACTTCAACTAAAGAAATGGATGCTACCATTTATCAGTAGCTATTGGGTTAATTGATGTACCTTATGAACAGACAACCAAATATTTGCTATGTAGCCACTAGTTGAGCCAAGCTATGTTTAGGCCAACCGAATTATTTTGCAAGTCAGCTAACCATGTTCTATAGTACCTTAGAGGTGCTACCTAGTTTTGACTATGGTATAGATGGACAAAGGTAGTGAAGTTGTGTGGCTTCACAGATGTAGATTGGGAAGGGAGTCCATCAAACCAAAATAATACATCAGGTGGAATTTTTAGTGTTGGATCGTGTTGTAGCAGCTACAACCGCCCTCCAAAATTTCGCCTTAGCCTGTTTTGGAGCCTCCCTACCAACCTTCATAGCAGCTTTCCTTGCTTCGTCAAGTCCTCAAGCTTTAGTGTCTTTCTTTCTGAAAGGCATCCTATCGATCATAGTTTGATCTTTTCCCTTCATAGGTTGCTCATCCAAACTTGGTCAAGCTACAAACTGAGCAGCTTCCCAGTGAAATCTGTGCATTTCTGAGGGAAACCAGCCTTCCCTCCAGGAATTGCGCAATTCCCTCTAACAACCTACTAGGCTCTAGGATTGCACAATCCTGCCAGCCAACCCTCCCAATAGGATTTGTACAATTTTTCCCATCAACAAGTAGTTTAGCCCAGGATTTGCACAAATCTAGGTAGCAGTCAGCTGTTGGGCCGAGAAATTTCGCAATCCCCTTGGGTAGTTAGCAGTCTTCAATAGTCAAGAAATCTCTTGCATATGTAGCTAAGTTGACCGGTTCCCTCCGGGAATGAGAAAAATAGACTTGCATGCATAGGCTACTTCTCCCGAGGCAACATGCAAAGGAATCCCTTGTTTCAATAATCTATGTTTAGTAGTTGGAGGTTACATGCAAGGAATAATTCGGAAACCTCCCTCCAAGTGTCGCTTCCCTAGGATTTGTGGCATGCACATCATAACCTTGATGTTATCAAAATCCATAAACTGGACGCTGTAGAGCTCATTCCTCACATCAACCTTGTAGCTCTGACATCCCACATCACATCTAGGAGCAGTTGGCACATTCAGCTTAGTTGTTTTGGGGTAAGCTTGAGCCCATGCCTTGTGCTACATTTCTGTCACTTTTTGTTTATTCTCTTGTGCGAGTGTTGTTTGCATGATTTCTCTAAATGCCTACTATTTTTTACACATATTATAGCTTGTCGTAGATCTGTTTCAATTTTCATTGCTATCGCACTGCTGTCACATGCATGCAACTATTTTGCACAGACGTTTTCCCAACCGGCGAATAACCTCACCCACATGCATGTTGATTTGTTTTCTCAATCTTCCATTCATGTTGTGCATGCATTGTTTATCATTTTTTCTATCACTTAGTGTCGTCGTGCATTTCATCGAATTACTTTCTTTTAGTTTCCCGTGGGCGAGTCGGGCCAACCTTGGACTGGTCTTAGGCTTCACCAAGGATGCATTACGTAATCTGGAGAGGGAAGGCTCACCTTCCTCTCTAGATTTACACATTTTGGCCCAACACTAGCCTCCTGGACTGAATTGTGCATTTCTAGAGGTCAGTGGTTGCTTGGACCAAAAATTTGAACAAATCTATCCCTGGGCCGGTAGTCTTTCCCAATTTGAATCGCGCATTGTACAATCTTTGCAGCTGTCTGCCCAACTATATTGTGCATTACGCAGTTCCAGCAGTGATTCAGTCTCCCAGTAGCTCAGACTGTGCCTCGTGTAGTCTTGGAAATCGGTCTCCCGACCTCCCGACCGAAATTGTGAAACCTTCATGATCATTCACCCAGGCATGTTGCAAGTCAGTTCTCATGTTCATCTGCCTCTCAGCAGTACATGTACAATTGTTCCAGGAGAGCAAAGATGAAGACACCATTCAGAGAATGCTTGGGGATGCAGTCGATCAAGTGTCCATGGGCTTACCTACTCATGAAGACATCAAGTTGTTCATGGACAAGGACATCAAGCAACAACATCACAGTGAGCAACATCATGAACAGCAGCTGAAGGTAGCATACCGAATGCAGTGAACACAATGAATGTAGCAAATGAAAGAGGAAGGTTGTTGAAAACCTAGAGGTGGAGCAAAGTTGCATGATCAAGGAGATCCACTGATAATGAAAGAAACTTTTGAGACTCAGGTTATGAAGTGACAGCGTGACATAAATATCGCATGAAGGCAGAAGATGGAACAAAGAAGGAGTTTCATGTGTTGAAGCAGCAACTCAGGAAGAACATGAAGTTGCACAGATAGACTAATGAGTTGCAGTAGGAACATGAATAGTAGTGAGCGCAGCATGCGCTCATGGATGGAACTACACCAGTACAAGTCAAGGATCCATCCCAGCTACTGACAGAGAGAAAACATGGTGAGCAGTGTTGTTGATCACATATAAAGGATCCAGTAGCATGCATGTTGTTGAGCACATGCATGCAATCCAACCCATTCAACAAACTCACCAAGGTGAAGAGAAGAATCAAGTTCAACTAGGCTTGAACATGCACTTCAACAAGTTGATGTGCATGACCACCAACACACACTTGAAGATCAACATGGACACTATGCATTAATGTGTTTCTGATTCAACTGTACCCAAGAAGACCATGCACATTTTAGTACAAGAGTTGGATGAAGGGGCCAAATCAATGCATCGGTTGCAACGGAGGTAAGAGTTTGCTTCAGCAAGATGTCACCATGAGGTGTAGGCACACCATCACGGATGACCAATATTGGCATCAGTTCACCAACTTCACCATCACAAGCATGTCAAAGAGTTGGCCTCACCATAGAAGATGGAGTATTAGTGATGTCTTGCAAGGCTTGCTCAAGCCATGTTGTTTCACATGAGTATATGTGCATTGTAATGTTGAGTCATGTCAAGTGTAAGTTGAGTGTCAACAGTTGGATGTAACATTCATAGAGTAGGTGAAGAGTCATGAGGGTACTTGAACTGTCACAAAGGGGAATGTCAAGGGTCACCCCACCCTTTGCTATAAATAGTCCCTCATAACTCATTGTATACGAGTTTGGTCAGCCAAGCTTCTACCAAGACTATATTGAAGAAGGCTTGGACAGTATTGTAACGCGCCTTGGCTTCTCCACTACACGAAACTAGTACATCTATTTGGAGGAGCAGGTGGATGTGGTTGTAATGTTCTACTAATGGGGCTAGCAGGTTTACATGGTGTATTATATGATTGTGACTTACACTTATTTATATCATAAAAGCCAACACATTTTCATGCATATGTTGTTATTGTAGTTGGACTGATCTGATTTCCTTAATGATATCTGTTGTTTAACTTATGTACTTGTGTATGAACTGATTCACATGCAATTATATGAATCTTGTTGTTAATGTGTTGCATATGTTGGTAATGTTGTCACCACAAATTCAAAAGATACAAACCATAGATCTCTTAAATCCATAATCTTGTCCCTACACGGAGGGGATATTTGGAGTGAAATCCTTTTACTCGAAAGATTTAGAGTGAGGATAGAAAGAAGAGCTGCCGATCTTCATTTTATTAAAAACTGTAGGGACAATAATCTCATTCCTCAATTTGCACAAGTCAAGCACAGATTGCATAACAGATATAATAGCAAGGCGTTTTTACAACTAAGCTTCTCTCTAATTCGGTCAGAAATTAAAAGGGTTAGGGCTTCTCTTCATAATCTTGGACGCTTGGCTCTCTCAACGCACCTTAAGCTAGCTAACAACATCAACAAAAATCTCTGGTCTATTATTGATTCCAGGATTGCTCTGAAAGCTGATAATGAGGGACAGATTGCTCAGGTAAGGCAACACAAGAAATTGTCCAATCCGTTGAGCAGGAACAAATGTGATAACATCTACCAAGAGTCTAATAGCACTTATAATATTTCACAGGATGTCGTTTATGGCTGTTGTATAAACAACGTGATGGATAACACATTCAAGATCGGGCTGGACAGCGTTAGAGCCAAGGATAATGACATAAATAGCGTTAATACTACCGGGTTGGACAGCGTTCAAAACCTTTATAAGCAGAGCATAGAAGTGGGCATCGTTGGTAATAATATAAAGAATAACATTTTCCAGATTAACGTTAACGTAGGTAAAGCAAAGGATTTTAATAGAATTAACGCTCTTGCTATCAATGATAGCGCAGAAATAACGCAAAAGGTCCATAAGAATAACGGTTCAAAGGATAACATTTCAAAGACCAACGATAACCCAGAATCAAAGAATAGCGTTAACGCTCTTGCTATCAATGATAACGCAGAAGGTTCAAACGATAAAGGTTCAAAGATTAAAGTTACAAAGATCAACGATAACGCAAAATCAAAGAATAACGATAACGTTAACACAGGTACAGATTTTAATAGCGTTATCGGTCTTGCCATCAACAATAACGCAGAAGGTCCATACGATAAGGGTTCAAAGAATAACAGTTCAAAGGATAACGTTTCAAATACCAATGATAACCCAGAATCAAAGAATAGCGAGACCAACGATGCCAAAGGTTCTAATAAAAATAACGTTAACACAGATGCCAAGATCAACGATAACGCAGAAGGTTCCGCTATGAAGATCAACGATAACGCTATGAAGATCAATGATAAGGCAGAGAATAATGTTATGAATATCATCGATAACAGAGCCAAAGGTTTTAATAAAAATAATGCACATGCCAATGATAACGCACATCGAACGCAGAATTATGATACAGACAGCGATAAGGGTAACCCTAAAAATAAGAAAACTGGTTTTAAGAAGAACGATAAGGATAATTCCCTTAGCGCTAGCAATAATAATGCACAAGATCATGGTTTAGACAACAGAAAAAGTCAGGCTTCAGCGAACCTTTGTGAGACAAAATTAGGAAGAAAAGTTGTCAATCTATCTTCCCAAGAGTTAGAGCCTCAGATCATTAATGTTCTTAGCAGAGGCATGGGGTTTGCAGTTACTCCTAAAAACCTACCTATTGAGAAGATGATTTGCAGCATAGAGGAGGGTATTAATAACCTTCCTTCAGAAGACAAAGAATATTTAAGACAGGAATTTTCTCTCGTTATGAGAAAAGCCAAAACTCCCAAAAGCAACTTAAGTAAAGAAGAGCAAAGAGCATTCAAATCCTTGTGGAACAATGACAAGATTGTGGCTCTTAAGGTAGATAAAGGAGGAGCAGCAGTCATCTTGGATAAAGAAGACTATGTATGGAAAATGAATGAACACCTAAAATGTGGCAGTTATAAGAAGCTGAGCAGTAATCCCATCCCCAAGATTATGAAAGAGGTAAAAAAGATCATCTCAGACTCCAACCTTGACGATAAATTGAAAAAGAAACTTATACCTTCTTGTGAAACTATCCCAAGAATTTATGGTTTACCCAAGATCCATAAAGAAGGAGTGCCTCTTAGACCAATTGTTAATACTATTGGTTCCCCAACCTATGAGCTTGCTAAGTATGTTGCTAAAATTCTTAAGCCCCTTGTCGAAAATACTGATTCCTTCATCAAAGACTCCCACAGTTTTGTGAATCTTATTAAAAATGAGAAGATAGAACGTGATGACATTCTTGTGAGCTTTGACGTAGTATCCTTATTCACCAAGTTTCCTCTTGATAAAGCCATTCAAGTTATAAAAGATGTTACTGATCCAGGGACTACAAAATTGGCTGAAATTTGCTTAAGGTCAACTGTGTTCACCTTCCAAGGAATATTTTATGCGCATACATCTGGTGTGGCAATGGAATCACCTCTTTCGCCAATCGTGGCCAACCTTTACATGGAATACTTTGAAAAGAAAGCCCTCTTAATATATTGTATTGATAATGAAATTTTAATTAATAAATAATATATATTGATTGTATAATTAATTAATATATGAAATTATTATATTATAATAATTATATTGATTATATTAAATATATTAAATTGATTAATACTAATTAATATTGAAATATATTAAATTATTATTAGTATATTGAATAATTAATTAATATAAATAATATCAATAATTAAATTACTATTAGTTAATAATCAATAATTAATTAATTAATAATTATATTAATATATTCCCCGGATGCGGGTGTCAAGGCTAAACCACATGATGGGACGGGTGTCATGGCAAGGCCACATGACAACCATGTGCGTCCGCGTGCCTGAGGCAAGCCATCTCATCAGCCCGCCACCATGGATGGTCGATATAGAGAGCGCCTGCGGTTACATTCAATGCTGCATTGGGTGAACGGGATAGTCTGTATTTCGCAGTTATGGAGGATAGTACCCAAGGGAGGGACGCGGCTGTTAAATGGTATGTTAATCTACGCCACAGGGATTATTATGCTCGGCGCCGATACATTCCACAGGACTTGGCTCCAGAAGGGAAGTACCAGCGCTCTGGTCTGGTGGGGGGTTTGCGCTCTGGTCTGGTGGGGGGTTTGCGCTCTGTTCTGGTGGGGTATTTGCGCTCCGAGGCGCGGAGTTCACTGTCAATTGGGGGAGGTTTGCACTCAGGGGGATGGTGGCTACACTCGGATAAGGGACACTTGCATCACCTGCTTGCAATTCTGGTTCGGGGCAGTCTCCAATCGTGCCTCCGCCCTGAGCTTGCATTTCAACAAGGACCCGCTACACCTGCAAGGATGGTTAGAAGAAGAGGACCTGCGCGCGGAAGGCTGTCTCGTCCTCCATCAACAAGGCCGCGCCTTCCTTGCTATCGATGTCGATGTCACGAAGGGGTTCAGGCCAACCCCATCCAATTCAATCAATTTCTGGAGGCGGGGGGTTCTAATCAGGAACCAGCCCCTGCACCTGCATTTTGCTCAGCCATCTTCTCATTTGGCTGCTCGATGGACAAACCACGTATCAATGCACACATCTCGGTTTTGTTCATCGAGGAGCCCCAGGAAGATGAAAGAGATTCGAGGGAACAGGAGAAAGCCCCAGGTGGAAGCTCAGTGGAGGAGGGGAAGAAACCGGAGGAGGCACCTGAGCAAGCCCCCTGCAGCCCTCGAAACCAGAAAGCATCGACTTCACAGGAAGACGACGAGGACCACTGGGAAGCGATGCGAGAGAAATATGGCTGGTGTAGGGTGGTCGAGGAAAAGCCCCCGGAGTAGCACTCAGTTAGCTTTCATCCCCGTCATCCAGCTAGGCTCAGGTTCTCTCATGATCCGCGGTTCTGTTCGTACTTCTACAGGTTTATATCCAAAGCTCCTGCTTTTTTGTTGGTGTATGCATTGCCTATCTTTTGAAGCCCCTGCGTGGGCAGTGTTGTTAAGTCTTTGGGCCCCTGCGTGGGCAGTCCGGTTGAGATTTTGTGCCCCTGCGTGGGCTGTCCTGACTCTCTTAAGCGCCCCTGCGTGGGCATCACTGTCAAGATTTTGTGCCCCTGCGTGGGACTAATCAGTCAAGTCTAGTCTTGCTATCCCTTTTTTATTTCAGGGGTGAAGCCCAGGTGTGGGCTTTCTTTTTTGTTCTGAGCGATCAGAGTCCAAAGCGCCATAGATGGCCATGGACATAGTGCCTACATGTCTGTAATTGTTTCAATGTACATAATATAATAGTGTAGTTTTACTGAGAAAAAAAATAATGATATTAATTAATATTTATTAAGATATTTAATAGAATTAATATATAAATTAATTAGTTAAATTAAATAAGTATTAGTATATTAAATTGATTAATATTAATATTTAAATCAAAATTTAATATAATCTTGGACGCTTGGCTCTCTCAACGCACCTTAAACTAGCTAACAACATCAACAAAAATCTCTGGTCGATTATTGATTCCAGGATTGCTCTGAAAGCTAATAATGAGGGACAGATTGCTCAGGTAAGGCAACACAAGAAATTGTCCAATCTGTTGAGCAGGAACAAATGTGATAACATCTGCCAAGAGTCTGATAGCACTGATAATATTTCACAGGATGTCGTTTCTGGCTGCTGTATAAACAGCGTGATGGATAACACATTCAAGATCGGGCTGGACAGCGTTAGAGCTAAGGGTAATGACATAAACAACGTTAAGACTACCGGGTTGGACAGCGTTCAAAACCTTTATAAGCAGAGCACAGAAGCGGGCATCGTTGGTAATAATATAAAGAATAACATTTTCCAGATTAACGTTAACGTAGGTACAGCCAAGGATTTTAATAGCGTTAACGTTCTTGCTATCAACGATAACGCAGAAGGTTCAAACGATAAAGGTTCAAAGAATAAAGTTACAAAGATCAATGATAACGCAGAATCAAAGAATAACGATAACGTTAACACAGGTACAGATTTTAATAGCGTTATCGTTCTTGCTATCAACGATAACGAAGAAGGTCCAAACAATAAGGGTTCAAAGAATAACGGTTCAAAGAATAACGTTACAAAGATCAACGATAACCCAGAATCAAAGAATAGCGAGATCAACGATGCCAAAGGTTCTAATAAAAATAACGTTAACGCAGATGACAAGATCAACGATAACGCAGAAGGTTCCGCTATGAAGATCAACGATAATGCAGAGAATAACGTTATGAACATCATCGATAACAGAGCCAAAGGTTTTAATAAAAATAATGCAGATGCCAATGATAACGCACATCGAACGTAGAATTATGATACAGACAGCGATAAGTGTAACCCTAAAAATAAGAATATCGGTTTTAAGAAGAACGACAAGGATAATTCCCTTAGCGCTAGCAATAATAATGCACAGGATCATGGTTTAGACAGCAAAAAAAGTCAGGCTTCAGCGAACCTTTGTGAGACAAAATTAAGAAGAAAAGTTGTCAATCTATCTTCCCAAGAGTTAGAGCCTCAGATCATTAATGTTCTCAACAGAGGCATGGGGTTTGCAGTTACTCCTAAAAACCTACCTATTGAGAAGATGATTTGTAGCATAGAGGAGGGTATTAATAACCTTCCTTTAGAAGACAAAGAATCTTTAAGACAGGAATTTTCTCTCATTATGAGAAAAGCCAAAACTCCCAAAAGCAACTTAAGTAAAGAAGAGCAAAGAGCATTCAAATCCTTGCGGAACAATGACAAGATTGTGGTTCTTAAGGCAGATAAAGGAGGAGTAGCAGTCATCTTGGATAAAGAAGACTATGTATACAAAATGAATGAACACCTAAAATGTGGCAGTTATAAGAAGTTGAGCAATAATCCCATCCCCAAGATTATGAAAGAGGTAAAAAAGATCATCTCAGACTCCAACCTTGACGATAAATTGAAAAAGAAACTTATCCCTTCTTGTGAAACTATCCCAAGAATTTATGGTTTACCCAAGATCCATAAAGAAGGAGTGCCTCTTAGACCAATTGTTAATACTATTGGTTCCCCAACCTATGAGCTTGCTAAGTATGTTGCTAAAATTCTTAAGCCCCTTGTCGGAAATACTGATTCCTTCATCAAAGACTCCCACAGTTTTTGATCTTTTAAAAATGAGAAGATAGAACGTGATGAATTCTTGTGGAGCTTTTGACGTAGTATCCTTATTCCACGGAAAAAAAAAAAAAAATTCCTCTTGAATGAATTGCCATTATGTATAAAAGATGTTACTGATCCAGGGACTGCAAAATTGGCTGAAATTTGCTTAAGGTCAACTGTGTTCACCTTCCAAGGAATATTTTATGAGCAGACATCTGGTGTGGCAATGGGATTACCCCTTTCGCCAATCGTGGCCAACCTTTACATGGAATACTTTGAAAAGAAAGCCCTTGAATCATACCCCTTAAAACCAGCATGGTGGAAGCGATTTGTTGATGATACCAATATAAAATGGACCCATGGCAAAGCAGAACTTGACAAGTTTTTCATGCACCTAAATTCTATCTCTCAAGAAATAAAATTCACTATGGAACTTGAAGAAAACATGAGCATCCCATTTTTAGATGTTCTCATCATCAAAAAAGATGATGGCTCTCTAGGGCATAAGGTGTTCAGGAAGGTAACCCACACAGAAAGTTATCTCCATGCGGATTCCCACCATCACCCAGCTCAGAAGTTTGGTGTTCTGAACACTCTTGCTATCAGAGCCCTTCGAATTTCTGACTCCGAGCATCTAAATGAAGAAAAGAATCATTTAGTCGCAACCTTTAAAAGTATAGGCTACAAGGAACAGGAGATTAAAAGAGCCATAGAGAAAGCGGAGAAAAGGTTGTTGTCTCATGAACCTAAGGCCCAAGACCAGCCTTAATGTGGTAAGGTCTTTCTACCCTATATCCATGGAGTTACAGACAAAATCGCTAAAATCCTTAAGAAGAAAAACATTATCACACATTTCTCAGCACCTGGAACGATCAGGCAAGGTATGAGGTCTGTAAAAGATGACATTGACAAACATCAGCTTAAAGGAGTCTATAAAATAGATTGTTCATGTGGAAAAAGCTACATTGGTGAAACAGGTCGCTCCCCTACAGACAGGCTCAGGAGCTTGGCCCGATATTAGGAATGAAAGGTCTCGTACTTCAGCCTTGGCAGAGCACTCCTCAAAAACAAAACACCATATCTGCTTGGAAAGCGCCTCAATTGTCGCAAGGGAAGAACAACATCATAGATGAAAGATCAGAGAAGCACTTGAAATTATCAAGCACCCTCATAATCTGAACAGAGACAATGGCTTGGAGATTAGCAGGAGCTGGCTCCCCTTGATCAGGGAAATCAGGAGCGCCAACACATCCCAGGTATAGCATATCCCTTACCCTTATCATTAAATAAATAATAATTATAAAAATAAATAATCAAATAAACAAATATATTAATACATAAATCAATTATTTTAATATATTAATTAATATTAATATTAATTAATTTATGATATTAAATATTAATCAATTTAATTACTAATACTTATTATATTAACTAATTTTATTTATATATTAATCTAATTATATATTAATATATATATTAATATCATTATTAAATTAATTTAATTAATTGATAGTTAATTAAATTATTGAATATATTTGATATTAATAATTCTAATTCAATATACTAATATTATTTTTTATTTAATATATCAATATTATTAGTATTAATCAATTTAATATATTAATATTAATCAATATTATTTTATTTCATTAATATTAATATAATTTCATTAATATTAAATAATTATAACAATCATTAAAATATATTATTATTATTAAACTCTTTCATTTATCATACAATATATTAATATTAATTAATTTTAGATATTAATATGAATTCCTCACAAAAATAAACAAATTAATAAAGTAAATAAAAATTAGTATTCACAAATAAATAAATGCTGATACAATAGATTAATTAAATTAAATAAAAATAAAACATTCAAGTCGACCCTTTGCTTATCAAAAATTGTTTTCACATTAATATTTATTTCCTTCTAAGCAACTCTTTTTCTATCATCATTCATAAGTCCTGATGATGGATCCCAGTTGGGGTTTGAAACGTTGGCATAAAAATGTTCATACTGTGGGTTCTCCGGTAACTGATTCGAAAGGAATCTAGTGAACATATTATCAGCCATGAATAAGATGACTCACATGAAGTTTTTCCCTAGTTGCCAATTTTAACAAAGATTCATGTTCACACACAAGATTACCACAAATAAGTAAAACGAGACTAAAATCTTTAGTGACGAAAACATAATCGAAAGTATTTCATAAAAAATGCATTCAAATCAACAAATTTGACCGGCAATGTATCCGAAACAATGGCATTTAAGTTTTATATTTTGGCACATTATTATTGTACATAATCCATATTCAGAAGGAAGATCTAAATTTGAGTTAATGCAATTAATCACCAACTCTAGTGTTTCCTCTTAAACCAACATGATATCATAAGTGAGAGTTTATTCCTAACTTCACGATTTTGTTCACTCAGTTACCTTTTGCTTGTGCTCTATCTATTTGTTGGTTGCTAGTGAATGGAAAATCCACCTCTTCTCATTCTCAAGTCGCAACTCTACTTCACTCCATTGTTTTTTTTGTCCATTGAATGTGCTCCAATCTCTCTCCCACGTCAACTGAAACCCTAGCTTCTTTATATGTCATCCCCTTGGTGCCCCAGCGAGCGTATCAAATGAAGGTTCCTTTTGGCACTTGTCTGGGATTTTTGTATACCATAATCCAACTCGTAGGATGTATCAAATGGATATTTTCATCACCAAGACTTGAATAGGAGATCAGAGTGTGTTAGACTAATATCGTCCCTCTCATTTTCCTTTCTTTTCAAAAAGAATGCTTGCAACCATCAACAATATGAGGCTTCAACTCCAAAGCCACAAGAGAGTAATACTATTTATTTTTTAAAACAATCTTGTCGGTGCAACGCTTTGCAATTTGGCGTGGAACACCGATAAAAAATTGATGTGTGAGGATACCCTTGGTCACGGTTCCTGACAATGGAATTAAAAACCTAGTTGAGCATTGGTATCTACCTCACAATGGTAAGATTGGGGACATATGCAGTAGTGATTTTGTTTTTGATTAAGGGAATTCTTTGACTTGCGCAAAATAGGATCACATGTATATTCAAACCCCTAAGGCATTGATCATTTTATCCCATTGGGTGAATCACAAAGTATCCCATATTTACACTGATTAGTCTAATTAACAGATGAAATGATCATTTTCTGAACATTTTTCCTAGTCAATTTTGTCCAAAATCCAATACATATTTCTAAAAACCATAAGTTTAAGTGGTTAAATTTGCGATGATCGGGTGCTTAAGAAGTTTTTCAAGGTGTTAAATCTATTTATTCATTCAAAAGTTCATTTTAAACAACAATAAATCACAATCTTGCTAGAAATTGTATTACCGGATTTCGGGGAAAAAACCATTTCGTTTATTAGTTAGAGTATGCCCTAGATTTCACCCATCTATCAATTATGTTGTGAGTGATTGATGGGGTATAGCCATGCAATTTTCATCGTGAGTGATTGGGTATAGCCATATGATTGGTTGAATCTTATGATAAAGTCAAGTTTGGAATGTGATTAAACTCTCATCTACCACAATTTTGGACTCAATGTTTACACTCAATCATTGTTGATAGAAACCACATCCCCACAGTGTAGAAAATGTATGCACTCTAGAAGCCCACTCAGTTTTAGTTATTTTACATTATATTTGTTCTCACAGTCCCAAATAAGAAATTTGATATAACACTTTTAAATGCAAATTTGTTTGAAACATTAGGACTACTACCATTTAGCTTTCCAATTGATAAGAGAAAGAAACACAAGCACACATCATAAATCTTTACACGTGACCAAAGTTATTTTGGTCAACTGACTCTGGAAAAACCCACAAGGGAAAAACTAGTCCTAAGGGAGGATTTGATTGCTTATAAGGAGATTTCTACAACATGGATACAACAAGAGATTTGTACTTATCTCTTCCCTTAACCTCTGAAGTCCTCTTTTAGTCAAATTAGAACTAATATTTATGCTCTGCACCTATGTTTCTCTTTAAACACTAGAGATTCAGACCTTAGTTTTCTCCTTAAACATAGGAGAATATAACCCAGAATTTCAGGCCTTCCACATGTTAAGATATTCTCACACATAGGAAATAGTTAAGTATAACTTGGTCTAGTGTAGAGTTAGGGAAAGTGTGTTTCTTTACTATGTACATTTGTAACTTACAATCCAACGATCACGACATGTTCAAGACATGAAGTGATCCAACAGTTCATTCTCTCCTCGGTATTATCAACACTTGATCTATGCCTTAACACCGAATTGGTCCATGATCTCTATTTAAAGAACATGGAGGGCCATTTGTAAGGTGACTATTCATGAGAGAAGCTTATGTAAATTTTCTTTCTTTTAGTAATAAATTGTCTGAAGTGGTCGCATTGGCTCAAGCCGTGGATTGTTCTTTGAGGGTTTTAACCACATCAAAAATACTGGTGTGTTGATCTGTGATGTGTTTGTGAGCGGTGTCCTTTGGTGTTCTATCTGAGGAACTTAACCTATAAATTCCTACATGGTATCATAGTTATTTGAGGGCCGCATCCGTTGGTGATCCAAATCCGAAGCCAATACAACTGCATTTGATTGTCGTTTCCTAGATCTAGTGTTTTTTACTTCTTTCGAGCCGAGAGGAATGCTCTATTGTGTTAGGAGCATCTCTTCTAGTGAGAAACCCCTTTTGTTTCACGCGAAAATGTTTCCGGTAGCCCTAGCTATGTCATTTTTAAGATCTGAAGCTATATAATATTTATTTGCAGTTTTAGTTATTCATCTCTCTGTTTACTTCAGTTTATTTAGCTCTCTGTTTTTTATTACCGGATCTATACCTTTCATTTCTGCGTATGCTCTTAGCCCCACAACTCTATGCGATCTCTTCTCCGCTGTGCGTTACTGTGATCTTGGAAAATCAGAAACATTGACGAAAATATTTAGTTCCGGTGAAAGCTAACTTAAAGCCATAAGAATTGTTTTTTTTTTTGCATGTCCATGTTAGGTTGTATGGTTTTTTGTTTTGTAGGAAAAAAGCAAATTTTCAAATAAGCACACACTCCAAACCTTCAGTGACTAAAAAAACCCCTTCCTCTTTTCCATAAATTACTAACATTT
>APFE030773716.1:0-27274 GCA_000404065.3 Pinus taeda
CTTTCATTCATATTAACTACTAACTTATTACTATCTAACTCCCTATACCCCCTATTCCCCTATTACTATGTAAAGATTGCAAAAAACCCAAAAAATTTCTAAGTATTCCCTCCCCCGAGCATTATAGCTCTAGGTGTCATTGCGAAGGTCTTCATGCGCTATAAAAAACCTTTGAGCGAAACCCACAGAGCGCCAAAGAATTAATCCAAGGGATTAATCCGAGATTTGCTCGGGTTAATAGCCTTAAGCCTACTTTTTGTTAATAAACCTTTGCAAAACCCAATTAACCTGCATATGCCGAAAACAACCCGGAAAACCCACTTTTCCAAAGTTTCCGCCGAGCGCGATTTTCGAAAGAAAATAATATTTAATTCTCCTCGCCTCAAATATCGCCCACGCACCTTATCGCTCCGTCAACCATCGGATCTGGGCTCTCCCATCTGACGGCCCGCATCACATCGGACGGGCATCAGCGTCCGAAGGATACGCTTCGAGAAACTGTCAGAGGGTGACGTCAGGCCTCTGCCACGCGTCACCCACTAGACCTTCTCGGAGCACCCTTTGACAAAACCGCGACCGTATAGAGGGCGCTCCGAGAAAATCCGCTTACTGCTTTGTTAAACCGCATGCCCATGCCAACGCCACGACCCGTCCATGTCACGTCTGCTTGGCACCCTGTCAACATCCTCGACCGCCCGAGCTCCTACATGGCCGCCACCTGTGCAATCCCTGTGGACCACTCACAGACTGCCACGTCACCCGATGACGTCATGCTGACATCACCTGACCCTCACCCCAACTGATGACGTCATGCTGACATCATCCAAAAGTGCGCCAATGAGCCAAAAGTCCATATTTAGCCGTTTTTTTCGTGTTTTTCTCATTTTTCTCACTGAAAGAACCAACTCTCCTCTGCATGAAAATTACGTCCACTGCTGCCAACCTGCTGAAATTGTCCTGAAGAGCGTCGCCGCATGCAAACCCACCTGTACCCATCACTATTACCGGCAATTCACCAGGTATTTACCTAGTGCGTCCTTTCAGAGTTAAGTTACGTCCATGTTTCTCCAAACTGAAATCACAAAGAGTATAAGAAACCTGTTTTACCATTAAATTCCCAGATAAACTAGCATTCCTGACAGTTGCAGGGTCTAATTTCACGTACTGGACCCATATATATCTACGCTTCCCCAAATTTTCATTTTTTTCTGTGCATTCGTGGACTATAGACCTAAAACAGCATAATTCAATAGGCAAACTGAGTTGCCTACTCCTGCAAACTATCAAAATTACTCATGTTAAGCATTTTGCACCATTATCGCACCTCATTGCCCTTTGACCTCTACAAATTTAACCCTCTGTGGTCTCCTGCCCGCTAAAATAGTTCAGCACCAAGTCATTAGCCATGGAGACGCCACCAATAGTCCTAAATATTCAACCTCTGAATGCCCCACACAGAGAGCTGGAGTGGAAAGCCCTAGGCGATAAACATTACTAGATGTTAGACTCCATGCCCATGACAGCCAAGTTTAATATCCACCTGATGAATGAATTCAAGGCACAACATCTCAATGGGACTGACACCTTGGGAATTTGGGATTCCCACATACTGATTTACAACCTCCCTCAAGTCAATGTCCTGCCAGACTTGATAAAACAATGCATCTCAAATTATGATCCTGGCCAAAGAGCTGTCCTCAGCCCCTCAGGCTCAGTACTATTCCAGATCACTCCTGAGACTATCAATGAAATGTTTCACTTTCATACTACAGAGCCCCTTACTCCTCTCTCCCTCCATGATCTAATAACAAAAGGGGGTAACTTGTCCAGGGATCAGATTTCCAGGGTTAACCAATTGTTTATTCGGCCTAAGTATCAATCTATGACTTCTTCCCATCCCATACCATATCCATATCTCAATGAGTTGGGGAAAATGATGGTAGATTTGATCAGTTACATCCTGGGTTATGGGACATATGAGGATGTAGATGAAACCATCATAGCAATGTTGTCCATTTTCTCCCCAGCGATGCCTCATGCTGTAAAATATGACTTTGCAACTTATATTGCCAATAAGATCCATGAGCAATTCATGAATCTGGAGAGGGAAAAGGTATTCAAATACACCATGTACATATATCATTTGTTCTTATTCTATCAGCCTTATGCCTTCCCTGTCCCCCTAAAGAAGATAGATGCCCAGGGACGCCCAAGGTCAGTGGTGTTTTGGACTTCAGTTTGCCATCTTCTGCCTGATTCACCCTACACCTACTGTGATTTTATTGATCTATTCATTCATCCAGCTATGACCTTGTTGTTGGGTGCCCCTCCCCCAAGATTGACAGAAGAAATGCAGAGAATCCTTCAGCTCTCAAAGGCATACATCATCGATGATTGGTACTTTTACCGACACCATACAGTAATCAGAGTATATGGCTATGAGCTAAATCCTTATAGGCTGCCAAAATATGTCCCCATGAGACTCTTTGCCCTAGAGTATTTTAGGCAGTTTGGAAATGCTGATTTTCTCCATTTCCAAGGCAAAAACAAGAAGGTGCAACTGAAGGTAAAGAATCAGCTGGGCCCCTTCTTGTACAATAAGAAGGAGGAAGGGTGGAAGGAAGATGATAGGATCCTAGAGACCCTCAAGCTTCAAACCAGTTTTAAATGGGTGCCTTATGACGCCAATCACTTCATTTCCCTTAGGAGAATAAAGTATAAATTGGGGGGTTATGTTCATGTGAAATTTCCCCATGTTGAGAAGTATGCAAATGCCCTAGGCTGGAAAGAAGGCACCTTAGAAGAGCCAATTGGTCAAGAAGAAATGCTAAGGAGAGAAACAAGCAAACTTGAGAAAGAGGCTGACTTGGAATCTTGTGGGCAGGTTTCTTCCTCCTGTCAGAGGAAAATTGGAGCAGCAACCTCGTCTTCCACAGCCCAGCAGCAAGTAGCTGGAGTTGCCAAACAAGAAACAAACAAAGGCAAGGGAAAGGAGATGGAGCAGAAACAATCACCTCCTAGAGCACAACAACAAACAGAGCAACAGCTAGAAGAGCAACAAGAACAGCAAGAAGAGCCTCAAGAAGAGGGGCAGCCTATGCAGCAAGAACAAATGGTTGAAGCCCTAGCACCTACTGAGCAACAAGCCCAACAAAACATACCATCAGGGCAAGAGAAGATAGTGGAGACTTCAGTACTCCAGACTCCACAAAAAGTGGAAAAAGGAAAGAAAAGAGACAGAGAGCAAGAAACTCCCCTTACAACGTCCACTAATCAAGGGGAGAAAAGGCAAAGATTAAATCCCCTCTCTGAAGAAGAGATGCTTATGCGGCAATCAGCGATAATGGGCCCACCAAGCATGGAGGTATCCGCTAGTTCCTTCCAACAGGAACCAGAGAGAAATCTAGGAGGAGAAGTTAGGTCCTCAAGCCAGCAAAAGAAAGCAGAGGTGAGCATTAAACAACAGTTCATTGATATCAAAAGAAGAAATGAGCCACTCAGGCTCCAAATCTACAATCAGTTGCTGAAAATGGCCCCCACAAATCAGCAGAGGCTCATGGCAGCCTATGACATTTCAAAAGGAAAAATGACCATGAGTCATTTCAGGCCCACCACGGTGCAACCACAGTCAGCTGCAGATTACATAAGAACCAACCTGGAGGTTCTTGCAAAAGACATTCACCTGATGGACCAAATAGAACTCCATAAGAAAACGGGTGAAATAGTCTATGCAACGTTGGCAGACAAGACAATGTTAGCAAAAAGGCTGGAGAACAACCTAAATAATACAGCTACCCAACTAGAGTTGGAGAAGGCATCCTCCTTGGCCAAAGACAACAGGATCAAGTCTTTGGAAGACATATTTATAGAGCTGGGGCATGACCCCAAGGATCCCAAAGCAATACAATCACTATTGAAGATGAGGGATGCAGACTTGGCAGCCCTAAGAAAGAAACTAAAACTCCCAGCAACGATTCATCCCCAAACAGATGAGGTTGCTCAGCAGAAGCAAGAACAGGAAATAGCTACATTGTTGGTAGCACTGCACAAACAACTTGTGCAGACAGAAGGGAGACTGGAGGACACTGAGGCTGCACTACAGGCAGCCCTACAACAGAAAGAGGGAGGTCAGACTTCTCAGCCCCCTCCACTGGTTATTAACCTTGAGGAGCCTCCAAAGACCACTCCTCCTCACACAGAAGCAGAAGCAGCACCGTCCACATTAACAACAACACCATCAACATTAGTGGCAGCAGCATCTACAGAGCAGGCTCCACGCCTGGACATGCAAAAATTGTTAAATGAGGTCCAGGCCCTAGAGGCCCAGATGACAGAACTAAATGGAGCCAAGGATGAGTTGGCCAAGCTAAATGAAAAATATGATAAATCAAAGCAGAATGTGGCTGAGAAAGGGAGAGAAATAAAAGCTCTCAAGGAAAGAATCAAAGAGATGGAGAAGGAGCTCACCCTTGACAAAGTGGTGGGTGAGATCAGAAGAGTTTTGTGGACCCACATTGGTCAATCAATAACGGACCAATGGCAATATATTGAAACCATACATGAGCAAATGGAGCTCATAGATAAAGCACAAAAGGAAGTGCATAGAGCAAGGGCATTTCTAGGCAGTATGCCTGAGGTAGCCAACAGATTGATCAATGTGCTAAATAACAGGACAGGCCCTCAACTAGCAGCAATTGGGATCACCAGCAGGACAGAGACTATCCAGCTAGTTAAGAGGGTCCTCACACTGAAAAGCCTGGTACAGACATTGGACAGAAGGAGCCAAGATATGCAAGCAGAGGTATGGATAAATTTGCTGCATTACATGGCAGAGGTCTCCCCAGCTTACTCAACAGTGCAGGAAAACTTCTATCACATGAAGTTTATGCTAAGAGGGTGAACACATTTGCTACAAATCAGATCAGCCAAGGATACATGACTAGCATCTGGTCAAAATCTCTTTGACAGAATAGAAAATCTATTCTTCATTATGAATGAGATTAACCATCTCTTTGAGACGCCTCCAAATTTCTATAAATACACAGAGGCAGATGAGACTATGGATGCAATTTTGAGGCATCAATCGCCTACGCAGGATTGGTGGGCCTCCGTGATACAATTGTTATTATAAACAATAAGCTTCATATGAATTTTGTCATCAAAATACATAAGTTATCACCTTCAGAAAGTGTGATACACATACTATGACATAAAGGTGGAAGGAGCCACCTCAGCATGAAGATTCAGCCACCAGGAATAGCAACGAAAGCTATAGGTAGCAAGGCCGAGAAAAAGCTTGATCATGACAGAGCATAAAGACACATCATTCACATCAGTCAGCATTAAAAGCAGAAACGCTCAACAGACTCAGCCTCCCCCAAAGGTCAAAAAGAGGCCTGACAGCATTGAAGACCATTTATTTTACATTTATACTAGCAATAACTTTCCTATCTGATATTTGTAAAAGTTGGTGAGCACAGTTAATGTATTAAATGACTCAGTATTGAGATATTTTGTAAGACCTATTGTATATATACCCCCTTGCATACACTGCCAAGGGGTTGGTGATTATTATTTTTGGGTTGTTTCTCTTAGAGAACTGAGAACTCGGCTGTAACCTTCACCTTCTGAAGGATGTGATTAATAAATCTTGGAGTTTACAAGAACTGAGTCTTATTGGTGCTTGTTGTGATTGGAACCATTGAATGCTACAGGATTCTAGTGCTATGATTTGATATAATAAGTGTTTCTCTATCTCTGATTTGATATAATAAGTGTTTCTCTATCTCTGTTAATTTTTCTGTTATTTATTTTAACTCATTCCTCTCACATGTTGATCTGAAACTAGGAAAGAAAGAAAAAGAATAGCTCAGGATTTGTCCATGGAGACACCCTAATCTCAATCTAACTTCACTATAAATGTTTTCATAGCTTTTAACTGTTTAAATTGGAATTCTTAATTGCTCCAATAAGCTCTGAATACCTCACAGTCACTATTTGGTAATTCATTTATGCTACTAAGTAGGGATTGTTGTTCTAATTCATATCACACTGTTGGTAACTCCATATCTCACTAAATTGGAAATTATATTAGCAATAGCTATCTAGCCCTGCAGTAAAACTTTCTCCATCACACCAGAACCACCTCATTTTTCTGACTCCATATGCCCAATGGATTAGCATCTTCTGAACTCTTCATGCCCTTCTTACAACAAAATTCCATCAACCAAAGTCTCAAACAGAAAACTGAAACTTTAAACTAGCCCAAGATACTCACAAGGCATAGCTGAAACTCAAAGAGAGAGCCCTCTCTAATTATAGATAGGCTAGGATCTATAATCCAAAGGTTGGTTAGTGGTTACCCCGGCCGTATTCCCTTGGGAGTCATAGGGAACAACCTGGGTGATAACATCTCCCAATGTGCTATGTGTCACCCTAAACAAAAATCTCATGTAACTCATTTTCTCCATTAATTCAAATATGAGATAGCAAAATATCATAATTTTTCTTTAGCCTCTCTACATACCTTCCCATATGTCATGCAACCACAACACCCTACAAATCTTGTCCTTGTATGTCTATGGTTAATGACGTATTTTTATTGATAAAATTCACAAACTATTACATTTCTAGGATCTCCAACCTTTCATCATGTACAAAACATGCATTATTCACTCTAGCATCAAAACTAGGGTATTACATAAACCCACATGAAAAAATAAGAAAACCCATAAGTCAAAGTCCTAATAGATTGGCAAACATTTAAAAGAAACTAAATATCCAGCATGCAATCAAAACCATAAAGCCACATGCACAACAAAGCAAAGAAGCATGGTTGAATTACCAACATTAGAGATCAATTAGCTAACCCCACATTATGCCACAATAATTACAGCAAAAAAATACCCATAACAAACAAGAAATTACTAGAAATTAATTTCCTCAAAGAGTTAGATAGGTTGAAAATAATAATATGGGTTCATGGGATGGTACATGGAAATCCTACCACATAAGTGCTTGGAAGTGTTTTTATCATGCTTAGATCTATACTTTGTAGCTGCATGATAAAACCTGTGACAATTTAACTACCATAGATTCCACAAAAGTGAATTAGGGTAGATTAAACACATACAATGAGAAGAAAAATAATTCAACAAGTAAAATCCAAACCATTATTTGCCTACCTACAAAAATGGATGAGTTGTAGAGGAAAAATTGTATTTCCAAAGGATTTTTCCTATATCTCTCTACTAGTGTAGAAGTCAAGAAGAAAGGCAAATGAAGTGGCATACTAAACCCACCTAAAGACAATTCATTGATGAAAGAAACTATTTTCACTAACAAGACAGAACATAAGAGTAGAAATTAAACATAGATATTAGTACACTACCAAACCCTAGTCCTCATATCCTATCATCATCAACAACAAGATAATGAACCAATAGTGGGTCAATGTCTCTTTAGTTAGGACTGAAAAGACCACTCTACCTTTGGGCTGCTACAATGGTGAGGAAGAAGGGTTAGAAAAAGCTTCAAATGGTGGGAGAAGACAAGCAATAAATGTCAAAGTCAACACTAGAACCACAAGGACACATAAGCATTTCCATGTGCATGTTCTTGTACACCATGTTGGCTTGTTGACATGGCCAATTGGAATGTGGAAAAGATGGTCTACCAATACGAGTGTCTCACTCTTAACTCTTTCTTCCTTGTCAAAATGGCAACTAATAACCATTATATTAATTACTTAAACCTTTTTCTTCATCACCATAACTAATGGCCATTGTATAGTGTAAGTGATACTATATTTCCCTTCCTAGGATCACACAAGACTAATTAATAAATTAAAATATACAGGATTCCAACCTGCAAAAATATAGTTCATTTTTATAGATATAATTATTCAGAAAATATAATAAAAAATTATTTAAAAATAAAAAAATTATGGAGTAATATCAAATTTATATGCCTGATGTAATTAGTTTCTTCTGCTATTATTTTATTTAATATAACTAATAAAAGAAAAATAAATTACTGTGAAATTTGTGAAAGTAAACTCCTCCAAATTATCTCCTAAAAGTGAAATCTAACTCCACAACTTATATGGTGAATTATGAGAAAATGTTGAAGCTAAATTTATAATGACTCGAGAAGTAAGCCATTCCTAAATAGGTAAACAGATTGGTTAAGGTGAGCTCAGATTTTATAACGCTTGAGATGTACCTTTTTTGTGATTAAGCAGATTTCTAAAGAAGTAGACACATCTGGTTAAGGTGAGCTGAAGTGTTCAAGCAATAACCGTATGTGCAAGAGGAGAGAATTTGATGAGGAAGCATATTGTTCTAAGAAAATCTCCCAATTTTTTTTTTTTTTTTTGTCATTTTCCAGCTACATATGCGGTCCAATAACTCCACTATCTTGTCAGAGTGGAACTAGCTAAGATATCTCTTATAAAACCATGACTATTATATTATTGGGAGGGTTTTTAGGTTATCGAAAATATTTTTTCAACAATTATAATGCAGGATAGTGCCGGTAAAACCACGATATTTATATATACTAGGGAAAGATTTAGGTTATTGAAGTATTTTGTCAATAAGAATGTCAGTTAAATGCACATTGTACTCTTGAACAAGCACTGATTTGAAAACCTTTTTTCCTTAAGAAAAAATATTGAGTTTAATATCCATTCAAGATTAACATGCCAAAAGCGAATAAGAGTTCCTGCCGAGATGTAATAATAAAACCACGATTATAATGCAGGATAGTGCCGGTAAAACCACGATATTTATATATACTAGGGAAAGATTTAGGTTATTGAAGTATTTCGTGAATAAGAATGTCAGTTAAATGCACATTGTACTCTTGAACAAGCACTGATTTGAAAACCCTTTTTCCTTAAAAAAAAAAATATTAAGTTTAATATCCATTCATGATTAAAATGCCAAAATCGAATAAAAGTTCCTGCCAAGATGTAATAAGAAATATTTTTAAAAGGTTGATTCTGTAAATATTCTAATCAAAATGACACAGATTGTGGATGAACGTGTCAATTATAGCATAAACTGCCAAAACAATTTGTTACAATGCCATCTCGTGATAGCAGAGTCAATACAACTTGGGTTCGATTACATCCTCCACTAAGAGGGGTATGAGGTTTGGTATAGAGCTGATGATGATCATGAAATGAGAGGACCTCCCTTAAGGTATTCAGTCAACGCCAACGCAACGAGGCCAAGCATGGCAAAACGCCCATTCAACATCTCTGCCCCAGAAGACATTATTTTCTGTGATTTGCTCTCTTTGGAAACTCCCTTGAACATGGGTATCACAGAAGCAAGCGTGAGGAGAACCGCGCTTCCAATAAACAGTGGAACTCCTCCGCTGGCCAGTTGGGCGAAGAGGTCTTTCCCGCTCGCTATCTCCACCCCGACAGCTGAGACGAATCCGAGCATGGCGAGTCTCCCATTTATGGTCTCCGGCGCTGGCCCTCCGAAAGCAAACACGTCCTTAAAGTTTGTGCTCACCTGCATTATTATTTATGTCGAGTCAATTTATTTGAGTGCACGAGCAGGGCAGTGCATGTTAATGCAAAAATTGACGCTTAATCGCTTACCTTCTCAGGAGGCGTAGAAGGTGATTGTCTTGACTCCTTCGGCTGTGGATGCACACGCCAATTAGGTTATAAATACAATAACATAAACCCTTCTATTAGAACATATAATTTAATTCGTGGATACTGAGACAGCAGCAGAATTACTAACCCCTGCCATGCATTTTACTCGAAGCTGCCTGCCGGCTGTTGACCTCTCCGCTGGCCTCCGTTGCAGGAGCGATGCTCCATTCATCGCCATCAGCGATGCATTTACAGCGGCCATGGTCGCAATAAAATAATGAACACTACGTATGAGAACGAGCCCAATTTATATGGACTTCGAGAACAAGAAGATAATGAACAGATGAAATAACTAATTAATGGAGAAGAATAGCCACTATTGATCTGTTCTGGGACTCCAGGGTTGGTTGTTGTCATATATATAAGGGTGTGTAGGCCATATGGAAAAATCTAAGAGCATTCATTTAGCGGTAAACGATTGAGCCAAGTTTCTCTTCCGCGCACTATGTTTCGACGTGGTTGCATAAAAAATTGAGACGTAGATCCTCGAACAACCGCACCGCACTTGTATAAAGCGTTTCCAACTCGCACATCTATTCACTAGTGACTCGTGACTGAAGCATTATAGATTCTTAATCACACCTTTAGATTTTTAATAATCAAATAGTAAGAGGGCATCACCATCACTCTTGGAGACGATAGAGATTATTCGACCAGGAGTAAGTTCCAACTTCGTGATAGAATTGAGGAATTGGTGTAAATCACGTTTTGAAGAATTCCTATCCTCGTGTATGCTTTTTTTTGTAAGGGTTATGGTAACACGTGGGAGGTGGGGTTATCTTCTATCCTAGAAGACTAAAAAAGGTTTCGAGTGTCCATAGGGAGTGGGGATTTGAATTAGTTAATAAAGATTTAAAAGAGATGAGGATTTTCCATAATTATATAATTAGATTGGGAAAGGTATTTTGGTAATTTTAAGATTTATTCACTTAAAGATTTTTAAGTCTGGTTTAAAATTTTGAAAACATTGATTTTTATCTAGGGAAAATATTGATTTTTTTATATTGTGTTATAATAAAATTTATTTTGTGACTAATTAGGTTAATATTAGGTTGATTTGTATAGTTGTATTTCAGAAATAAATGGGGTTGATTATCCAATTTTTACTATGGCACAAATGGTATGTGCTAAATAAATATGGTTTATTACCTAATTTTCTCTTCATTTGAATATTGTTTTTAAATTTCACAAAGTCTATGTAATAATAAGTTAATACATTTGTATTATCCAATCTTATTTCTTTCTCATTTATGTGGTGTGTATAATCAAGAAGGGTATGATGGAGGAATTGGCCCAATGAGTGATGTATGTGGGTTTATTTGGCTTGGACTTAAGATGAAAATTGCATTATTTACCTTTTCTAGATTCAAGCTCCTTGTCCAATAGCAAAGGACACACTTTGCAATTATTTGCCTAGAGTTGGGACAATGTCTATGTTGTCCATATTTGTTCCAAACTTTAACCTCTAGTGCTAGTGATAGCTAAAGCATGGTGGTTTGGTGTTTAATATGATTATCACTATAGTTACAATGGCACATTTCCACTACAAGAGTGACTGTTTAATTTTTTATCATCTTAGCAAGGTGGAAAGAAGAGTGAAGTGGCATCAAAAGGAAATAGTAAAGGCACAATGTAGTGTGATGAATCCTAGTATTCATTTGGATAAGTGGAAGGAATAGGTCAAGAAACATGTTAAAGTTAAGCATTGCACTAGGTATCCTTATGCAATGGATATAGTGAAGCACATGTTGAAAATTTAAAAATGAGAGAAAGAGGTTTAAGCATCCATGGGGTTTTACTCTGAGAAACACTTGGATTTCACAATATTGTTAAGGTGTTTGCAGTAGTTGGAAGAAATATGACCCATCTCAACCTACCTCTAGAAGTCATATCATCTACCCCTCCTGTTGACTCAAGTCCATTTGTCACACATCTGAGAGCTTTTAGAGAGAAAAAATTTACAAGAATTAGTTTTTTAGGTCATTTTAATAATAGGTACCAAATTGGAAAACGAGAGTTTGAAACACTCTAGAACCACTGTGAGGCATCAAATAGCATATTTAGGGGTCAAAGGTCCTATGAGACTAAGCTACCCTCAAATAGCTTTCTAGTGGTGCAAGAATCACATCAAATTGGAGTTCATATGCAAGTGTTATTCCTCCCACAAGTTAACCTATCATGTTAACCACAATGGAACGAGAGGATACCATCTTATTGGCCATTAAGCATGCATATGGTGCTATCCACATGTGAAATTTCAAGAAGTTTCAAGAAGATATAAAACGATTACTCTAATTGAGGGTTGAAGAGGTCAAACTCTTACCCCTAGATGACTATCGAGAAATGTTAAATACCATGACACTAGGAGGAGAAGGGGTTCATTCTACGTTATTACATTTGTTCGATACTTTAGTAGAGAAATTGAGAGTGAGAATTTTGGCATCAAAAAATTTAGGGGCTAATATTAGTAGGTGGGATAATTTTGCATGTTTTCCAAAATAACTATTTGCCAATTTCCATTTTTTCTAAAAATAATTTGCCCAAGTCTTATAATATAAAATTGTTTTATCTTAAATATCGCCAAAATTATATAGACATCATATATTAAAACATAATAAATATTTTAGAGTTTTCATATTAGAGACTAGCAAGATTCGTTGAGGTTTTTAATCTTTAAGATAAATTTCCATCCTTAAAATTTTTTGTGGAATTTAGAGATCATAATAGAAGGGGATAAGATTCTATAACAAACTTATACACCACAATTCTTAAGTAACTCGATAGGGAGTATCTCTTACTTTGTATTTACATGTTTCCATACTATAAAATAGAGATTTGAGTAGCCTCACCTTCTAGTTTGGTTTTCTCTTGTAATAGTTTCCCAAAGTAAAATCTTGTTGATGTGTGTGTATTTATATATTATCTATTGTCCACATTTCATAGATTTCATATATTTAACCAAAAAAATAGAAATTAAAATATTATGGGATCTAAAGTCGATTAACCTTCACAATAAATATTTGAGTATTTTCATTAGAGCTATTGTGACTAAGTATTCCAATGGAATATCTATGACAGTTTATAGATCAACAACCCTTCCTTTATGGCCTATCCTTGACCTTGAAGGGTCACCCAGACATACTACACTACCAAAATTTTGAATTAAATAAAGTCATTGGTAAGTTCATTTTTATTTTCATATATGAGGAAGAGAAGCTACAAAATTCTATTCGTAGTTATATCTTTCTGACCATCCCAAAATAATGAAAAAATAGTCATTTCAAAGGAGTTCTGAAAACCAAAATGGCTTCTTTGTTGGTGATGAATATAACTCCTATAAGACTCATTATTATGGGATCAAGTGCTATGCTGAAACAATGTGCCCTTTATACTACAATGTATCTTATTTCCATGTATAAATTTAGGTGAGTTAAAATCTATCTAAAGTTGTTAGATGAACTACTTCAAGTACTTTTTTCATATCCATTCCCTATAGGGTCCCTTGAGCCAGACTAGGCGTAGTAATGATAAGGAAGGAAGTGACCCATCCTCCTCAAATTGTCTAGATAAAGCATCAATCACAACATTCTCTTTTCTCTTCTTATATTTGATCTCATTATCATACCCCAACCTCTTAGTGACCCATTTATATTTTTGTGGTAAATTAAACCTTCATTAAAGAAAATTCTTTCAACTATGATGACCAATACTAATATGAAAGCGATCGTTATGAGATATGGTCACCAAGTATCCATTTCATGAAGGATAGTCATCATTTCCTTCTCATATGTAGATTTTTCCAAATTGTGGTCATAGAATTGATTATTGGTAAATACGAAGGGGCTCCCTTCTTGCATCAATACTACCAATATATCTATACTTGAGGCATCACATTAAAAGATAACAATATTTTTAATTTCTAGCACTGTTAATACTAGAGTATTCCATATGGAATCCTTTAGAGTGAGTTCCAAGGAAAATTTTAGGGGTTAATATTTGTATGTGGGATAGTTTTCCAAAAAGAAATTTTTTATTGTCAAAATAGAAAATATTTTACAGATACTATATCAAATTATTAGAAATTTTAAATATTTTTACAAAATTATCACCACACAGTTTATAATTTCCACTTTAGTGACTAGTGATATTCACCAATGATTGTAAATATTAAGATAAAATTACATATTTAAAATTTTCTTTGGTGAGTTCCGATGTTCCTTCTTCAGTCAAAATGAGTGAATCCTTTTTAAGGATTAAGGTTAGGGGGCTAGAAATTTACCATGATTGTTCATAAAGATCTTTTAGTATCATGTATTTCCTAAGAATCACCTTATAATCTTAAGTGTTTTAAGATGGAGCAAATCTTGCATAGTTGTTATCACCCCAAAAATGATCACCTAACCACCTCCTATTAGGTTGATTGAAATACAGCATGTAGGATGACTTTTTAGACATTAAATCCCAATTTCCACGATAGTTTTTAAGGATTAAATATTTTCCCATATATAGTATTGTAGGCAACTACTTTGGTTTTAAAATTCATATGTATAGAATGTAGGTGAATAATTAATAAAAAAACATGCAATTTACTATTAAAATTAGTAATTGTTTGGCCAATATCATCCATTTAATCATATACATGTAAAAAATAGGTTAATTTTTAACCAAATTAGCGAATATTTTGTCCAAAAAATACCCTATTTGCGAAATTTTTCCCTTAAAATTTCCCCTACTCTTTTCACCTTAGGAAAGAATTTAGTAAAACATTTTCCTAAATCATTTCTCATCAAAATAAAAAAATTATGAGAATAATTAAATATGTCATTATTTATTTATTATTCTCTCCAAATAGTCAATGGGGTCTTCGAGAGAAGGTGATAAGGTGCTCTATTAAGGCACTCCTTGATGTGAAGTCACTCGTTCAATTATTTGCTATGATGAGGGTGATATATTGGACATGATTATTATGTAGTGGGAACTAAACTTCCAAAAAATGTTATTCTCTCAAAATAATTATTAAATTGTTATTTAATAATTATTTCTAATTCATATTTGAATTTATCCCCATGAAGTAATTAATAAAAACAAATTGTTAATTACTTTAGAAATTTTCTAAATAAATATATTTGATCATTTCAAATAATGTTTCCCTATCTAAAATATAATAAAATATTCGCAACAGTTAGATCTTGATTTAGTCCAACATTTTTTATTATAATCTTAAATGTAGACGTATCCTAATGTTTTGTTATAAATAGAAGGGTTTTATTCTCATTCTTCACCATGCCCATTCTCATCATCCTCATTATCATGCTATGAGATTCGAGCTCCCATCTTGAGTTCAAGCCATCACCATTTCTTTTTGTTCGTTGCATACATTTTGAGAGAGAAAGAGTCAAATCAATAATTGAAGCACAGGGTACAAAGGACCCATCCCATGGAGAGGGATCTGTAGAACCAAGTCTCCCCATTCTCCTCACAAGTGTAAACATTCTATTTTTCACTAATAAAATCAAAGTTTTGTTGTTTCCATTGGGTTATCAATATAACATTTTTTGCTACACATTCTTTTATATTTCTATATTATTTGTAGTAGGGTTTAATATTTTATTTTGGATATCTAAAGCACAATTGAATTCATTCAGTTTTGTTGCTAGGGTTTTATGTCATCGGTAACTTAAGTAAAGGATTTTGGTGCAACCACCAAGAAACTTCATAGTAACAAATGATGACTCGAGTAGCTTAAAAATATAGAACCTTTGGGACTTTTGTTTCAACATTTTTCAGGATTTTTTCTTTCTCCAATTTTCGCTTCTATTTTGGATTTTTAGTCTTTTCTCCAATAATCTTTGTTCTGTTGTGTTTATCTATCTTTTTGTAGGTCAAATGTACGAGCCGCGTAGGAGACGACCATGTCTGCAACATATGTCGCAAGCAGGAGCTTGAAGGAGCGAGAAAACTTCTTGGACCAATAAGTGAAACCCCAATGCACTTGTTAAGCTTTTTTATGCACTAGGATGCTGAAAATAAGTCAAAACCTACACCTCTAATTTTTGCAAAAAAAATAAAAAATTTTAGAATTTTGCCAAGAATTTCTGCCTGTGTGTGAGGAAGGGTTTCTTCTTGTTAACTTTCACCCCTAGGACTAGAGTGTATTAGTATTTTTTCTCATTTTGAGGAGGGAAAATACCCCTTAGGGTTTAGATTACACGTCTTCCATTTTGGAGAAAATCTGTTGAGTTGAGGAGTCTAGTTTGCACAACTTTCAACAACTATTTTCCAAACTCATTGTTATAATTTTGCAGTACACTTTAGGACATTTTTACAACACCTTGTTCACATTTGATACATGTGTTTCCTTTCTTCTTTAGAATCTCCCTTGAGTTTCCTTCTTTTTGTGGTTTTTTTCTTTACTTTTCGAGCACTTTCCCTTCTCTTTTTTGCTAGTTTTTTTTGCATCATTTTAACAGATTTTGCCTAAGATCCTAGTCCCTTAGACATTAGATCTTTTGTTCTTTTATTTTCTCTAGGTTTCTTATATTTTCCTCATTTTTTATTTCTTATTCATAGCCTTTTTTGCTTCAGAATTGTGTGTTTCATTTTGTTGTTATTTTACTATTCATTTTCAGTATGATTTATAGTTTATGCACTTTATTTCAAAGTAGCATTGGCATCATTGTTAGAAAATTATATATTACAGAGCAATGGAACACATAAAATATTGCAAAAATATAAACACAGAAAACGCATAAAACAAGAGAGACACAGATATACGTGGTTCACCCAGTTTGGGCTACATCCACGGAGAAACATCCAGTCCTTCTTCTATTATATTATCCAGTAAACTGAAGAGATACAACCTACAACAGATCCGCTGTAACTCCCTCTTCGCTCTCAATATCCTCTCTCTTCATCACTCAGAATACAGATATACATAGATGCAATACAATTCCCTCATATATAGTGAGGGGTTGCCTTCTAGGGCAAAAAACCCTAAATTAGACATAACTTCTACAGTGAGATCATCCGCCTAATGAATGACCCAGATTGAATAGAAATTACTAGACTTTTACATGGCAATTTAACATCTATTTTTAGCTTTGAGGGCGCTGCCCTTGAACCCCTACTGGGGGACTGCTGGCCCCTGGACCCCCCAGCTAGGGGGGATTTACCCCTGCCGTGGAGGGGTGTACAATCTTCCTGGGGTATACATCTTGTTGAAACCTTTGAATACAGAAGATAATCAGGTTCCACACCCAACAATCATAAAGCATGATTTAATCAACCCATCCACATACACATTATACACAAAGTCATACCCTAAGCAAGCACAAGCTTGGTTACAATCATAAACCCAAGACTTGAAACACTCCACATTAATTATAACGTATCTCAGGTAGATTAATCCCACCATGGAAATAGGGAAAACAATCTTGTAGTTAAGTTTAGGATCGGTGGGATAGTATTCCAAAAACCCCCATCAATCACTTAATTGAGAGATAGTAATGTGTCCTTTTAGGGAGCTTAAAATCCTTCATAATCCTAGGGTGTAAACTAGAGTGTGCAAAAAAATTGATTGATAATAGTTTAAGCTTAGGTCTTAGTGCATATGACTCTCCACAGACCACTCGACTCATTGTTACAAGCCTTCAAATTGTTGACTAACTACTAAGAAGCCTGAGATTGGACTGACCCCATGGGCCAAAGGTAACCTTATTGGCAAAACTTAAGAAAACACCCTATTATTGTGGTTGTGGGTAAGCAACCATCTCTTTACCTTACCTGCCCCTGGAAAACTCTTCTTGTGGACATAAAACCCTGTCAAGTAAGAAGTATTTTCAAATTCCATCTAAAAAAATATACCTACGACTTATTTTAGGATTTCGACAACCTTTAGGGTAGAGGTCATTTTTATTTCTTAAGATATGTTCTCCTGAGCTAGAGAAACATATCATTATATTTAGTTTACACCTTGCACCACTACATTAGGTGTTTTCTTGTTATTTGTTACTCCCTTTATTTATTCTTACCCTTTATCCTTTTGAGTTCTTATTTTATCCTGACGCCATTGCGCTGCCTAAGTATTTGTCATGGAGACTTTGTGGTCATTGCCCACAATTTACTTTAGAACATCCTCTCATCCTTGCTTTTCAAGTTAGGATCCATCCTCTTAGTCCTCGACCTAGTCCATATATAGACTCTAGTTCCTCTTATTCATCTAGCTCCTCCTCAAATTAAGCACCTCCCAATCTTGTGTCACTATCATGTGAGGCACAATTGCAATTGGTGGAAACCATTTTGGTAACGTTTTTCCTAACCAAGGTAACTCTCAAAGAGGAAATATCAGAACCTCTTTAGGTATGGTCGCTAATAAACCCTTCCTTACCTACATGTATTGATTGAGACTCCATAATTTAAGCCAGCTCATCTATGACCCATTTCTCCATGACAATAATTGGCCTCCCATGCCATTCGAACTTCCTTTTGGCATCCCCAACTTTGAAGGGAATCTTGGAGAAGACCCTACCTTTCATGTTCTCTCTTTTGACATGTGGTGCTCATCCAACTCCATCAGTGAGGAATCCATCCATCTTTTCCTCTTCCAACACACTCTAACTAGAGTTGCTTCCAAGTCGTATGTCGACAAACCACATGCTTCTCATTCAATATTTGTGACTCTTGTAAACACCTTCCTATCATATTTCCAATTATGACTTCGATATAACATCGAAATCAAATCATTGAATTCCTTCCATCAAACATCTGTCACTCGCCTTTCTGATCATGTACAAGAATTTTACAGAAGGAGGACAATATGTAAAGCTCTTGAATTTGAGGACCATGTCCACATGGATTTGTTTTTTATGACTCTCTTGCACCCCATAAATAAAGGTGTCGAATCACACTTTCCTCAAACTAGGAAGAAAATCTCCATATAGCTTTAAATTGTTTCCTAATTTACACCCAGTCAGGTTATGTTATACCGTCTCTCCTAATCTGGATTAGACTGGTGCCTTTTCTATGTCAGGGGCATCTTGGTCTACCTAGGTATCATTGGATCCATTTCTTATTTACACTCATCACCACAATCTCAACCTCCTATGACTTATGATAAATGTTAAGGGGGGACCAGTCCCACCTACACTTATACTCCTCCTGATCCTTCACGTGTCAACTCTTACTAAGGATTGAGTATGTCAAACACATTTACATATTTGTGTTAGCCAATCCTAGGGCCATCTATTTCCCAACATGGTTACCAAAATTTTACCACAAACCCTTATTATCCATTAGCATCGCCTAGTTCTTCAACCCCAATGAAACTAACACCTCAAACTTCCATGCCTTAATGATCTCCAGCACAAAAACAATTGACATTGTGGTTGATGCATTGTCCTTGATGGCAACCTATTTAAAAAAAATGTTATTGATTTCAATTTGATGATTACAAAATTGTTCTAGATAACATGAATGTTGATACATGTATTTCAGAAATGAGGAAGTATGTTGGAAGCCTTGATATGGGTTTCACTTGAGAAAATATGGGAATTGTGACGTTTGAAAAGTATATGCAACCTATGTAAACAAGGGTCGTGTACATAATATGAACCATGGAAAAGTAGATACCATGGATCATTACCATTGCAATTTCCCGTAGTAATTGTGGTGACAATGTCTATTTGATCCCATAAATGAATACTAACGACATTACCAAAGAATTTTCCTGAGGGATTGGCAACGGAAAATGTTATATAAGGAGATGGAGATCGAGGAGTTAAGTATGCAAGTGAATGGTTTATTCATGAGTGATTTTATTTGGAATAGATGTGCACTAGGGAGCAAGGAGATGGCTCAAATATGATAGATTTAAAAGTATAGTGAAGAATAATGAATACACTTGCTTGATTTGTTTATGTTTGTATCTAAAAAATCTAGATCTATAGCTATGATGATGGTATGATATGAATGTAGTGATGTGTGACTATAACAATATGTGTGCCAAGATATGGGTTTGATAGATGTTGTGATTTGCAATGAATTTCGGATTCAATAATTTAATATTTGTATGCAAGTTTTCTTTAGTATGGTTGCATCATGTGTGGATCTAGTTCAGTATTGTCACATATTAATTTTGTGATAATATATTTAGTATGTTTAAATATATGTGAGTTTAACACATGATAAATGCATATATATGTAGGTCTTCTTAATAACAGCCACATATATATTTGGAGTTAAATCGGGTTAAGGTTTGTAGTGTTGCTTGATGATGACAGTTGATGATTTTGGTTGTATTTGACATTTTATATCAATGATGTCTTAATCAAGATGGTTTTATATGTTGTGGTTTGGTTGTGCATTCGTTTGATATGGTTGCAGTGGTTAGTTCAGTATCCAGTAGGATGATCTTTTAGTGATTCAATGATTGATATTTTAAGACTCAATTGCGCTTCTTGTTCATGTGGGTTCAGTTTGAAATATCATGAACAATAGCCTATAGGTTTTGATGTTTTTTTTTATACAAGTGGATCTATTATGAAATATTATGAAACATTTTCTACAAGTTGATGAGGGTTGCAGCCTTCAGTGAGGGGGTAGGATCTCCGTGCAGGTAGGAGCTAGTAAACAAGATCAGGGGGTCGTATCTCCCTTCCAGTAGGTGTTGGAGAACAAATGGAGGTTATAAACTCTTGCAAGCACGAGGGATTTACTGGGGGAGAAATATCATACCATGTGGGTTCATATTGGGGGATAGGGGATATATAGGGGGTAAAGGGTTTTTATATTGGAAAATATAAAAAATGGAGCTCAAAGTTCATGAAAAAATATAAAGGGGTGTAAAAAATGTTAATGAAAAAATGGATACCTACAATATCTATTGAAAGTATGCGTTGTTTTAAATTGGGAAGCTATATTGGGTTCGTATTGGCAATGGGTTAAATAATGTGATTTTTAGAGGGATTTTCTAATATATAGTCAAATTAATGGCATTGTTTAATATGCCACAAACGCATGTGATATGTCAAAGGTTCACTGAGTGAATGCCCTATTCCTGCAAGTGGGTTCCTCCATGCTGGTAAGAGTATACACCAGTACAAGATGTAATGAATACTTTCGTTATATAATAAGAAAGAATATAAAGATTACAAGAGTGGTGGTTTTCTCCCACATTAGGTTTCCACTTAAAATCATGGTATCCATATGTGTTGACATGTTTTCTATGTGCTGATGATTTCTCTAATACTTACTACTCATAGTTACTGGTTAATAAAAGGATAATGAAATAACGATTCACTGGTTAAAGATAAGCATCTAATTGAACATATGAAAAATTATTTATTTGGATATACACAATTTGCATTCACTTGATTCACATAGGTACCCAGGTTGCATGAAGAACAATAGTGTACAAAATTATGAATGTGGAAGTAAAAGTTTAAGTGAATTAAAAATATTGATTCACCCCCTCTCATATTTTTTGTAGCAATTAGTATCACAGCAGGTCACTCCAATAGAAGCTTAACCACTTGAGAGTAAATCAGGGACAATGTGAAAGAAGTAAAAGAACAAGGAAGCACAAAGGAGGATACCAATTCATGAAAAATGTAGCAATTATAGTGATGCATTTGCCATCATAGATGAAAGAACTATTTGGTTACTCAAGTATGAAGAAGATATTCAATATAGTGATGTGGAATTATCATGTACATGTTTCTATTTTAATTGTAGATGTGATGACCATTGTGGTGGGCTCCAGTATTGCAGCAATAATGCTACAACTCCTCGGGCTCCCTTCTTTACTTTTATCAACCTGGTAGTTCATAACAAACTTGGAAGCGATGGTGCTGTATACACAAGTACTAGCTCTTGCCGTGGCTATCACTTGATTAGTTGGCACAAGTCCGCTAGGAGCTTAAGCCAACTTCTATGAGCTCTTAGAAGAAGCTTTTAACTGATGGATGAAATCTAACTCAAAGGAAGCTAATCTACTTGTAGAAAGGAGCTAAGTAGCTGAAAGGAAATGTAAACCCTAGCAAACCCTAGTTTTACCAACTAGCCCTACTGATGCAAGGAAAAGGATGCAAGCTACTCAAAGGGATGCCATTGATTCCAAAAAGGTAAAATGCATGTCACTAAGCTACTTCTGAAGTGAAATATGGAAAAACATCTTTTTGCACTTTTAAGTAATCTTGTAGAATTATTATGCATGTATTTCAACTGTTTTGACTATGCAGAGGTGAAAGGAAACGAAGTGGGCGCTTGCAGGAGGTTGGGAAGGTGAGAATAGGACCTAAGGAGTCCCTAGCATCCTTTCAGAGAGTTTCACAGTGATTGGATCTCAAGAAACTGCTTTAGTGAGCTTCTATAGGAAGTCTGCAAGGGTTCTACAAGATGTACTATAGCTTCTACAGGATGTTCTGTAGCTTCTACATGATGTTCCAAAAAGAGAATTTTGGAGGGTTGATGGTGGTAGAAAGGTGAAGAAGTGGGTATGGAGGTGAGATAAGTGTGTGAGGAGGTCTAGGGCTTGGTGATTGAGGATGAGGAGTGGTTAAGGTGATCGGATTTGGTTCCAGGATGGAGATGCAATGTTGTGCAAGAGGGTAGGAACTAGGGAAAAGTGAGAAAACGCGGTAAATGAGAGGCAAAAATCTGAGTTAGAGGTTGAAGCAGGTTGCATTGATGGGATAAGGGTAAGAGAGGAGGTATCACAGGTTCTCTGCACGTTATTTCACAAAACTGATCAAACAAAGACTATGCAACCAAAGACCTAACTACTCTAACCTAATTTGACCTAGAAACTATAAGCATGATGCACAAAAGCTTATTTGTGGCAAATCATGTAAATCAGCTATGGAAAAGAAACAAGCATGGATCTGAGCATGTAATCATAACTGGAACAAACTTTTGCAACTAATAATCTAACACTAGAAATTGCATGAAGAAGCAAGACAGTGTTTTTATGGTAGCAAGGACACCTTGGTCTCAGCTCATGGTCCCAAGGAGGGAGAGGAGAGATCAAGGGTTGGTTAGTAGCCCTTTTTGAAGATATTTTCTATTACCAACCTATTGAATCAGCTTAAAACATGAGCTACCATTTCTATCAGCAAAAATGAACTAAATAACCAAACCAGATTGTAACCTACTAGCAGAAATTAATTAAAGACAACAAAAAACATATAACAGTACATAGAGAAGGTCTTGGCACTTGGGTTGGGCCCAACCCCAAGAGCTACAGGCTCCTAAAAAGAAGCTAAAAACTGAAGCAACATGAAACTGATCTCCATTATTTAGAAAATAACCGTGTCATAAAATGTTTACAACAAAAGCTCCACAAATGAGCAAAAATACAGCAACACTAGCACGCACAATACAAAATGTTCCAAAAGTAACCTACGAAGGCTAGAAGCATTCCTTCTTATACATTACGAGGTCTTCTAATAGCCCTCCTTAACTCAAGGGGCTTCGCTACTCAAACTTCCAGTAAACAGTCACTTCTCACAGAACTGCTCAGTTGCCCTTAGGAATCTTTTTTGGTGGCCAGCTGAACTCCGAGCAGAGTGTGGAGAATTTGAAGAAGGGGCCATTTAGTGCAAGAGACACCCTTCCTATGAATCCTCACCCTTGTTCCCTCGCGTTTGGCTGTCATCTGGCTCATGAATGCTTGGCCTTGGTCCAAAAGTTGTCCAAAAATCTGCAATAACCATGTGTTAGCCTTCTTGGTAAAGTGACTATCCTCATTCATTCAGTTAACATAAATATACTCAAAAACATGCATGAAATATGAAAAATGGTGGATTGGTGAAGAACAATTAGTAAAAATGATCCCAATAAGATACCCAATTTCGGGGTTCATCATCACCCCCTGCTAAATGGGTTGCTCATCCTCTGAGCAACTAATCTAGCTCATCATCCTTGATTGCTTTGACCACCTCTCTCACATGCCAGGCTTCCGAGGTGATGTCTCCTTCCTTGTCATGAAATCCTACTTTTCTTTCTACCTCCTCCCATTGCGTGTGTTCCTCTTCTTCTTTGACTCCTTCTAGTAGTCCTAAGAGCAAGGGAGGACTATACTTTAGGCCGATCGAGCTGGCCTGTTGAGTTCACATTGACTGCTTATAGATGGGTACTCTTGCCAATCCTTCCCTTATCCTTGTTGGGGTGTGGTATTCTCTTATTTTCAGACTGTGAGATAGTGTGTTCCACCTTCTTGTGCAAGCATGCATGCAGTTATCCCCCAACAGTCTTCCCATGTCCTCGAAATGGGCAATAGCTTGAGCTTGCCATTCAATGTAGTTTGGTAGAGCCTGAGGATTATTGGCCAAGTGCTGGTGGGCATATATCAAGGCTAAGGGATCTTTTGGATTACTCTAATCATGAGTGGCTCCCCTAGCTCCCTGTTCATGAGATTTTGAATCTTTGCTGCCCTTTTCTCCTCATCGTCTAACCAAGAGGCCATGTCCATAAGTTGCACATCTCCCACTGCAGTGTTTGGGACCCACAAATTCATGTTAGGAAGGGCCAAATTGTGTAAATATAACTCTGATAATTTGGCCTTATCCTCTGCCAAGCTATTGTCACACAAAACCATCAATTGATGGTAATTTTGAAATGGAATGGTGCCCCTTTGGTCCAAAGTGTTAATCTGGAACTGCAACCATTGATCTTTAAGGTATAAGGCATATGACTTGGCTGGTTGCCGACATTGAAAAGCTTCTATCACCCAGCTAGCCATGCAGGCCAATTGGGATTCCTTTTCTTTGAGTCCATCTTCTTAATTCTCTCCCTCCAGGTGGAAGTTTTTGGGCTTCCTCGTTCATAGGTGATGGATATCTTTGTGGGGGATTAGGAGTTGTGTCCTCAATGTCAATTGGTGCTTTTGATTTAGGCTAGGGTCTACCTGCTTTGATCCGTGTACTCCTCCTTGCTTTAAAGTACAGGGAAGTTTTCCTTTTTCTCTTCCTTTTTTGTATTGGAGGTGTGCTTAGAGTGGCAAGCATGGCTGCTACCCCTCTTATCAATTTCTCGAGTGATTTCTCCTCTTGCTGTTCTTTTTCTCTGCTTCCTATAGAAGCCCCTGTGTCAATTTTTTCTGGCTGTGTTGATGTTATTTCAGGATGTGTCTTCCCCTATTGTTTGGATGTGCCTTCTTTGGCTATGACAAATTTTATTTGGGGTTTTTCAGCCTTTTTCTACCCTGGTCTGCATCCTCTTTTCCCATGGTGTTCGTGTTGTTCTCTGCAACTCTGTTTTAGGCTTAGTAACCTGGCCCATTTCTCCTATTCCTCTCTATTCTTGTTGTGCCTGAATGTCTTGCGTTTCTTCATCATTGGTTTACTCACCTTTTTCAATGTGTTCTTCTTCCTCACTGCTGGATGGGGTGATATTTTCGGCCAAAACTCTAATATTTTCATCCCTATTCATGCTTCGGAATATTTCCCATGATATGGGGATAGTGTAGGTGTGCAGGGCATCTTCTACTAATAATTTGATGAGCGCATGATGGGCCAACTAGTCTAGAATCCCTTCATTCATTTTTTTCCCACATTCAACCAATGACTGAAGAAGAAAATAGGGAATGCTCAGTTTCATTTATGGAGGTAAATCAATTCCATTTCTAAGTTCACACAGTAACCTGAAATGATAACCATAGATAATGTTGAATCTTCCTTCACAGGTAATATACTTCATGATTTGGAAACTGATGTCCCTCCAGGGAGGAGGCAAGCTGGCTCTCCTCACTCAGCTATCTGGTTATGAAAGGAAGAGTTTTGCTTCTACAGACAGAGGACAGAGACCCAGTTTTCTTCTCAGCATGCATTCACATATGCAAATTTAAAATTTTCATCCACAGGCTAGCTCTCACAGCTACATATGTCTTTCTTATAAGAGAATTTTAGAAACAGGAAACGTGTAGAAGAATCGCGACGCAGAAACAACTGGGAAACCCAGTGCAATACACAGGAAAACACTCTTCTTTCAATTCATAGGCAGACTTTTCTCTGATTCCCTAATATGATACTCTTCAATTCACCACCTTTTCAAAACATACCATGCATAGAGAAGTTTTTCGAGCCTACCTTGTTTAGAGCTCCTAATTCAATGAAGAAAGAGATCCCAGACCTCCCTGCTCCAGAAAGCTGTGCAGGATTTCCTATAGGATTCTTCTTGTAGAAGACCTCCCTGGTTGCTGTAAAATGTCACTATGCCTCTGAGCGAGCCCGATATGTTGGAGAATTTTGAAAACAAGTAGAAAATCCAGTGGAGGACAACTAGTTAATAGTTTTTGGGAAGCAGCAGATGCGTACTCCAGTCGAGGACGTTGCAAGTTCAAAATGACAAAAGGTGGTGTGAGTTTCAGTGGAGCATCTTTTAATTTCGGCATGATTTGTGGTGAGGGAGTGAGGTGGCCAGACTGGACCGTTGATCCAACATCATGGCCATAATTTCTCTATGCAGTTCTGACTGCCATCACCTCTCCTCTGTTGTTAACTGCCGCCACCACTACTAGTCCCAACGATTCTTCCTTGAATGGACACTCCACATGTGTTGGTTGCATAGCTTGTTGGCAATTTTGAATGTAACTCGCTTTTTCGGATCTCACAAGGCTATGTAACTGGCTTGTTCAAATCTGACGAGGCTATGTAACTGGATGAGGGTGGCCAGTTGACTGTCCATCGATTCCCGTTAATCCAAACCATTTCCACAGGCATGCAGCTTTTGAAATATAGTTTATGCAATTGATGAATGAGTTTAGACACTTACCTCTGTGGCCACGGCCGCATTATGCAGACTTTTCGGGTCTTGGAACTACTCCTTTGTTTGCTGCTGCTTCATGCATGGGCGTTGGAACCCATTCCTTCGTGTGGTGATGCTACATGCACAGGTTTTGGAACCTGTTTCCTCGTTTGTTGATGTTGTATGCACAGGCTCACTTGGCTTTGGCTGTTGATGATGTTTTCACATTTGAGATGAGCCCTTTGCAATTTTCCTCATCATTTTTCGGCTGTCCCTATCTCCAGAGTGTGTATGCCAAAGGGATCAGCTGCTATAGGATTCCTGTAGGATGTCGTGTAGCTGCTTCTCCTCTTGGGATGCAAGCTAACGAGCAAGGCTATACTACTAACGAAGGATTTGGCTGATGAGGAGTCTAGATGGCAATTGACAGGTAAGGGGAGTGAAATACTACTACTTATTTTGCTACTAAAAATTTATGCTAGCAATATGAAGAAAACAGGGTTTTTTTGTGTGACTGTGCAGGAACAAATAATAGGATGGATGCAGTGGTGGTGCAAAGAGATGAAACATGGTGACATATTCTGATGGATGGATACAGGGGTGCTCATAGACCTATCAGGCAGATTCCAACTTTTAAATTCTTTCTCAAGATCAATGATGGCATGTCTAGAGGGTCTACAGGAACTTCTTGTAGAAGCTACAGTGCTTCCTGTTGAAGCTACATAACTTCCTGTAGAAGGCCGAGAACTTTCTATAGAAGGTGATGTCATTACCCAAATGTGATCAAATCTTAGGAGAGGGGGGTGGTCATGGAGGATGTTCTTGTGAGGTGTGCCTGTAGCCTGAAGCTTTCCTCTG